>BQKN01059898.1:0-20997 GCA_022839385.1 Asparagus kiusianus
AATAGCCCTATGCGAGGTCACACAGCGGAAAATGTGAACCCTAACAATTCTTTGAGGTATGATTTATCCTGTTGGTCAAAATTTGTAGGGTTTAAGCAATTCCTTTGCTCTATTCTCTGAATATTGTCTAATTTGTTTCGATTGTGTACTTTTTATCCCTAGAGGGCTGAGTTTACAGAAATAAGTTGTGCTTTCTTGGATCGGCGCAGTGGGGAATGTGAACCCTAACAAGTTTTATGAGGTACGATTTTGTAATTTATTCTGTTTGATACCTTATTATCTCTGTTTTAGGGATGTTTTGTGTTTTTTTAAGTAATTGTTGGCACCTAACATAAGGGTTTCCTGAAAAGATGTCAACTTGAAGGTTTGGTTTAGGCTCTAAGCTTTTGGGGCATAAGCATAACTGAATTTAGGTTTGTGATTGTGGTCTAAGGCTGCATAGAGTATGGTTGGTTGAATTCTGTGCATCTAATTTTGTTATTTTTATCCGTAGAAGTTTGGTTGAAATTTTCTGAATATTCGCTGTCACGTGTGATCCTTCTCCGCTTCCGAATAAACATCACCGACCTCCAATCCTTTATCAGGAATGAGTCGATCCTGAAGTATCACCCTAACCTTGATCAGGGCGACTGCAGTGGGTGCGGGCGATTGCAGTGGGTGCAACATCTGCCTCAAAGTAGGGAGCTACTGGACCATTTGCCTGTGTGGTCAAAAGATATCCAGCATGAGCTTAACTTTAAAAATATGACACTGTTCGGGATTGCAACGTGGTAAATGTGAACCCCAAACCTTACAAGTTTAAGATCTCTAGCCTTAGTTTCCGTCCCAAGGCAAATTACTTGATGGCTGCTTCTTGGGATAACCGGGTTTTTTAGGTTAATAGACCTTAATTTTATGAGTTCTGCAATAACTTTGATACCATACATCTGCTTCCTGGATGTTATTTAGCTCTTCTGGCTTTGCTTTGAATGATCGGCAGGTTAGATTCGGGGAGATTATGACAGGAAACAGTGAGGCGAAGGCCGCCATACGCCTTGACCAACTGGTATTCCTATATATTAGATGCTTAACCCATTTCCTCCCTTAAACTACCATGCAGTAACTGAAAAAATATTATTGCTAACAACTCATTTGTATGAATTAGGTTCTGTGCTCTACTTGGAAGGATGATGGCTCCAAGTGTTCACCGGAGGATGTGATGAGAATGTCAAAATGTGGCCCTTGATATGTGGTGGCCAGCCTATGTCATGCACCTGTCAATGAAGTTACTTGGATTGAACAGTTGAGTTACCTCGCCACAGGAAACTGCGATAAGACTTTGAGGCAAGTGGAGATCAAGTTACTTGATTAGATTTTCAAAAATCACATCATATGTTTTGTTCTCTTTTCCTAATTTATGTAAAATGCAAGTGCAACAGTATGATTTTAATTTTCATGGACTGCGATGACTGTTTATGGTAATTGTATTTTACATATTTCTGGTCGTGTCATTTTTTGGCATGTATTCATCCAATTGCCTTATCTAATTGTAGCTTATGGGCCACCTGTATTAAGGTTCTCTGACATTTTAAAGTTTAACTGATTGTTAACCGCTGTTGTTTCGAAGTTTGGATTAAAACCTTTAACGTCTTTCCACATGAAGCTATGCGTAGTGGATACTTTGAGTATGATCTGGCCATTACATTGCTTATAGAGATGGTTGTATTTATGTACGTAATAGTAAGTAGCTCTTTCAGAAGTAACACTTGCATCTTTGTTTATTGCCATTCTTGGTAGTCTATGTTGTCTAAACTAACAATGGAAATGATTGGGGTTGGGGGTTTTGGACTAGGGAGGATTCTGCATCTGTCACTGAAGAGTAAGGATGAGGTTGAACTGAGGCGAAGCATATTTGATATTTGTTAGGAAACTGCTAGGCTGAAAAGCGTTTAGATGCTGTGAGCGAACAATGTGTTTCAATCGACTAGAGGCTGTGTGCTATCAATGTATGTCAAGCAAAACCATCCCTTATCACTCCCCTTATATGGACCCTCCTGGAAAGGCCTCCATTTTAACATTACTTTCTTGAAAATGCAAAATGCAAGTAGACAAGCATATTTAAATTTATACTCACGAGGTTAGAACCTAGATGCTTTTGAACTCATGTTTTGATTCCGTGTGGATTCTGTGGGCTGTAACAGTTTAGAAACCATATGATGCCCCAATGCAAAGTGGATTCAATTAGGTGTTAGATCTTTTTAACTAAGCCTCAACACTATTACTTGAATCAGTAACCCTATTTGCTTTAAATCTAGATACCATTTTTCAAATAATTTAGCAGCTGGCAAATTCCAAAAAAGATGGTGATAGAATTATTGAATAGTTCAAAATTTCAAATTCCTACTTTGTTGTAACCCATTGATTTTATATTCATTTAAACTTTGATAGCCTACAATATTATTCATTTTTCTTATATCTTATATGATTTTTTCATAATTTGTCTATTTATTTATCTACTCAATACCTTATTTTGGTTGTTGTATGCGCTTTGACAACATTTTGAACCTTTGAACGCTGCTGTCTTTTCACCTTCTTTGGGAATTTCTCTTAATTTAGTAGGTGACACATCATCATAAGGATATTTTCTCATCATCCACTGGCTAATTCTATTGAAATTTATCTATGTTAATCTTAGAGGAATTCCCAAAACAGGAAAGACTGAAACTTTGATCTGTACGGTTTAACTTACTGCTTGGATTCTTGCATGCCACTTAATTAACTCAAACTTTATGTTTTGGACATCACCCAATTCTGAGGGCTTGATTTGACAGTGGGAAACATCTTGATCACTGGATCATGGGTGTACTGTAAATTCCTTTTTTGTTTGATAGGTTGGGCATTTTGCCCTCTTGGAAGAACTTCTTCTTTTCTTTATGTTCTTTCATGTATTCAGCAGCTTACAATGTTTACTATACGCGTCCGTGGTCTATTTTACATGTCTTATGTTTTAGCATGTGTTAGTTTTTCCAAATATCTAATAGCTCTATACGTATGGTGGTGTGTCTGCTTTGTTTGGTATCTAAATTTTTGGTAGGTACTCAAAATTTTGCAAAAGCTAGTTCTGATGGCCCATTCAAATTTTGGAATAATGACGGCAGACAGAGGCTGAAGGTATGCGTGCCTATATGATTCTTTTGTTGTTGTTGACTTTACCCACTATTTGGTTTACCTTTATTCTTATTCACAGATGTAGTCTGGTATTGTATGGTTATAGTGATTTATTTTTTCAAGCTGAAAGTTCTTTCCATTTTAGTTGTTTTAGTACTTACGGTAACTGCTTTCCTATTTGGCTTAAATTAGATAGATATAAATTATAATTGGAGAAAAATCTTGTAAATTTAAGTGGATAGGAGCTTGTTGTCCACCAGCTTTTTTATCCAATAATTTTGCTTTGAGATTTATGCTAGTATGTGTCACAAATCAATGCACACATCTCAAAAATAGCTTTGATGACTCGCAAGGATCTCAAATAAAAAACTAAACGCTGAAAAAGGTGGCGGACGAGAGCTCATATCCACTTAAATTTATTCTAGCTTTACTTGATGTAATTGTACATTGTGGCATCATTTAAACAGTTTTGAGCATTCTCACATGATGATGTGATCCTAAGTGTCTTCTCTACCTGGGGTCTATATGCAAGGTTTTAAATGTCGGCCGACATGTCGGACATGTCGGCCGACATATCGGTTTAAGGGCTTGACCGACACGACATGGACGTTTTTAACTCGTATGTCGGTTTTCAGGGTCAAATCAGAAATATCAGGATCATATCGTGCATATCGGCCTATTTTTTAGCTTTAAAAAATCGGCCGATATGGTACTTTTTTTAAGATCTGTTTTTTGTTATCGGGTTTGGATTTGGTGATAAATACCCAAACTCGTTTGACCCGTTCTCATATTTAAGGGTTTCTTATGAACCCGATAGAAAGAATTTATGAACCCAAATCCATACATTATTTATTTTTTTATATGTTTAGTCTATAGAATTTATAAAATATGCTTATATTGAATTTATGAATGCTTAGATTACATTTAGGACATGATATTATACATATACAGATTAACCGATATGGCAACCCGATATTTAGTCAATGTCCCCCGATATGTCTCCGATTTTCGCTATCCGACATGGATTTCAGCCATCCGACATGAACCCGACATCCGACATTTAAAACCTTGTCTATATGTTATGACTAAGATGTACAAATGTGAATTAGCATCCCCTGAAGTTTTAAGTCAGCTAAAATTATAAGGCAGGTCACTAATCTGCAGGACTATTTTCATTACTAGGATAGTTTGTCCACCTTCCTATGGGCAATGTTAGAATAGTTGTGGGCAATGGCCATAAGCAAATATCCTTACTGATATGGAGTTTTTAGAATGAAGCTCAATGTATTAATTGTTTTTTAGTATAAAATTAGTACTCATATTGAAAATATTGTCTAATTTTGGCATCTTTTTAAAAAATTGCCACCTTTTTGGAGCCTATGCCACAATGATGATGAAATTTGTAATTGCATATCGAAGAGTCACTTGTGGTACCTGTACTTGGTGATGGAAATTAAGTTCGGTCAGGCCACATCTTTATAGGGAAACTATGAGGTCCAACCTTGTAGTCCATATTCAACATGATTATATAGTTAGATTATCTGAACCAGCTACCATAACTCATTTTGAGGCAAACTTCATAGTTAGAAAGGATCGAAACTACCAGGATTGCACTATGGATGAAACACATTTAAATGATACTGTCTAAGTTGTCTAACCATTATACACTTCTCTTTTCTGCTAAGAATGCTGCAGTTATTACTTGTTGCCTAGATGCAATAAAAGTTTAAACAGTGGCATTATCACATGAATAGCATTATCATCATACCCACTGCCACTTTGTGCACTTACATATGAAAGCAATTGTGTATTTAGAAGTATTAATCGGGTCATTTGGGTTAAAATGGGGAAGGGCGGTGCACATACACATACACATACACATACACAAGGTTATACTTGATCCATGTATTAGATGGATTTGACCCATTTGTAACCCAGATTACCCGCACAATTAAAAAAAGAAAAAGAAAAAAAGAAAAAGAAAATGAAAAAGAGAAAATGGCCTGAAATACAACATCAAGCCTGGTTAGAATGGTTGAATGTGCTTCCTGTCGGAATCATGGGCATTGTGTCCGGCTACCTTTATTTTCAGTAATATCTTAAAAATGATTTGTGTAACAAATTTTAATCAAGAAGGTTATACTTTCTTTTACTTCCAAACAAGGTGCTAGGAGCAGATAGCTCTTATTCGTACATTTACAAGGCCATCTCCCAGCTCATGACTACGGGATAGCATATACTACTGGTATATGAGAATTAATGTGATACTTAAGACCTAGGAGATATATACAAAAGAAACAAATGATAATTGTGGCAGCAACAGGTAGCGAAAAAGTTTCTTTCCTATCCACAAAGTTACTGAAAGAGATGCCTTATCTACCGAGGCTTCATATTCAGTGAAGGCTGAGATTGAAAACTCAGATGTGTTCACTCTTTCAGGTATGATGTTTGGTATGTTTTCTGGAATAGGTTGTTATGATTGATACGGTGAAGTAGGTGATGTGATCGGTTGACTGTGACTTGTGCTGGTGAAGTAGTTTGCCAATAAACTGAACAAAAATTAGGTTGATAAGAGATGCACTAAGTCAGGTAGCTTCATGGCTTGTTCAAGCCAAGCAGCACCTGAAATGGGTTGGGTCATATTCACTAAAGCCTGGTCAATTTGCGGATTTTTTAATTCAATAAACATTCAATCCAGAAGTATTTTATAATTTATTACAGTGTTTGTTTATTCTTTGAGTGCACTTTACCTGAAGTGAGCACACAAGCACATGCACATGGGGTAACTTTATGTTCGTGCATGCTCATGCGAGCATGTTGAGTTTATTGGTTAGCATTGGAAAGAATACTAGGTTATGCAAGAACATATTTAATTTCTGGTAGTGCACAATGGAAGTTTAAAAAGTGCTAGTAATATTATACTATATATAATATCATATTTAACTTTTTAGTTATGTAGAATATGTTTAAGAATAAGGTGTTGCTTTTGAATTTCTTAGACACCCCGGATAATCTTGTCGTAAATTTTCTTGCCAGAGTATAGATTTATAACTATTTAAACTTTAATTTGGTTCAAATTCCGTAATGTTCTTGTAGACATTAAATAAATTAGCACTATATTATTTGTAATCAACCCATCATAACTACATCTAGAAGTCACATTTTATGCTCGAATAACTTTTTACATTCATCTATTTCTTTGTTGTTGTTGTTCTTCTTCTTTTCTTTTTTTAATTTTAATTTTAATTTTATTTTTTTGGATTAATGTTTCTGGGTAAGTTAGAACCTGCTTTTGATTGTACTTATGAAATCTCTTATTCCATCAAAATGCATCCTCTTATAGAAATTTGATAGTTCGGTTCGGTTTTAACTAGAGTTCGGTTCGGATCGGGTTGAAGTTTTTTCAACCCGAACCGCACGAACCGACCGAATCGTATTACACATTCTAATTACTATCCGCATCCGCTTAAACCCGACCCACTATAGTTCATATAGAGTTGCTTTGCTGCAGCTTGATATCTTTTTTTCTCATACGACCTGATAGCAATGAAATACCCCAACAATGGTGTTCTCTTCAATTTTAGGGCTTTTCATCATCTCTAGTTCTCTACCTCTTTCTATTATTTATTCGTTTCTTCAACTTTGGATCAATTCACTTTGGAGATAAGAAACTTAAACCATAGTATTGATTCTAATCTTTTCTTAATTTTTATCCTCGATTGATACACATAATGCAAGAGAATCTTTGGATCAGACTTCTCTTTAGATCAAACTTAAAATTTTATAGAAACTATCTCAACATCCAAATTATTACATATATTTTATTTACTTTGTCTATCAGATTGAGATCACTTTAATTATTTATGTAAGCTTTCTCTAAAAAAAAAAATTATGTAAGCTTTGGCAGGTATAAGATTTTGATTTCTACATGTAATATTCAATAGCATTTGATAGTTTATGAATTTTAATAAATTAAAGTGTAAGAGACTTCTTTCTTCGTCAACAGATTAGAGGTGAAATTGAATTTGAACATAATATTTTTGTACCCAAGGGAAAACCGAACAAGCCGACCCGAACCAACCCGAACCGACTTGAATTGATTTGGTTTGGTTTTGAATGATAGGCAGTTCGGTTCGGTTTGGCCAACTTTGGCGAAAAACTGAACCGACCGACCGATTGCGTAGCCCTAATTAAAAGATAGATTAAGAGCGAAAATTGTCGGATTTTCAAATTCCTATGTTGTATCCCCTGGGCCATGAACACAGGGTTCCTGTCTTGACTTGACTTGTGGCCAAAAATATTGGTCATCACTTCCCACGAGATTTAAATCGTATATGTGCAATAGGGATAATTGCATATCCATCCCTCTATTCTAAGAGGTATAGCTAATTTAACCTCCAAAAACTATTTGTTGGCACTTCCATTACAAAAAGTTCAGAGAACTTTCTTTTTTCTTCCTCAATTAACAACGCAATTTAGTCTTTTTTTAAAACCTGTGGACAAAAGGTAAAGTTGTCGCAAAATTACCCGCAGGAAACACCCATTGTTTGCCTTGATCGAACTTGCTGGAATTCTTCATCATTTTGTTGTGCAAGTTCAAATGCCTGCGGCCACCCTAGGGCTTTATAGTTTACCACTAAACAATGAGGCTTTTCTCAGATACAACCGGATAAACCCACCACTTGTTTGGAACTTTTGATTAAATATTAGGTCATCACGGGAATCACCCACAACTAATAAGAAATGAAGAAAGTCAAAATATTAATGTTGTAATAAAATACAGAGAAAATGAAGCTACAAAATTATTATTAATAGTATCCAGGAATTGGAAAATCATTTCAAATTCTGAAATGTTCATTTTCACATCATATGATAATCAATAAAATATTTTTCACAATATATGATTCTTCCCCTCTTTTGAAACCAATAATGAATTTGGATTCTTCTTGTTATGGGAAAAGGTGACTTTATTTTATCATGGGTCGGTCCTTTCTATTATATAGATGAGTAGATAGTTCAATATTACAAGTGTACCCAATGTGGGATTAAAACACTTAACAAAATAAAGCTTGTTACAAAGTGCAACAAACAACGGTCGTTGTTGATGTTAAGTGATCACACAGTCAATTATATCCGCGGTTGGATGCATGTGAAGTTGATGAGGGGCCGCTTCTTTCCCCGAATATCCAGTTCTGAGTTGAGTGACTGAAGTCTGCACATATAGAAACCCGTAAGAGGATGAAGACTGGTTCCTCAGTTCCTCCGACTTTCAAGTTAGCTGGTGAACTTGAGTGGGAAAAGTGAAGAACTGCGAGTTCTTATGTGTGTAGTATATTTTGCAGATCTATCTTAGAAGATAAGATTTGAGAATCATTTTCAGAAGAAGCTTTCTGTTAGAATAGTACATCGTATTTATACTGATGGTATAAAGGTAGAATCGTCATTGTAGCCAAGCACATTATGACGGTGAAGAAGTATGGGCTGGTGGCTGAGTCAGCTTTTGCTTTAAAGGTGTCAGCTGGCGAATGGAGGAGAGATCACCTCAGAATTAAATGCTACGCGATCTGAGGCATGGTGGCACCGACGTGGTCCGATGAGTCATGAAGGCTAGCGGGGCTAGAGGTATGATGGAGCCTGCCAAGTATAAAATGCGATGTCGACGTTGTGTCAGCGGGAGAGGCTCGATGCTGAAGTCGTCCTCTAGCTTCGCCGAGAAGTTACGCCTTTCGAGTCGTTATTGGGCGTTGAATAGCAGGTCGAGAGGGCTCGTTGTGAGTCGTCTTTGACAAGAGGGTCGACTGGTACCGCATTTCGAGTCGACATGAAGGAATGTCGGCTCGACAAGTCAGCTAAGTTGGAACCGTTATTGGTCTTAGCCGTTAATTTAATTACGACATTGCATGCAGAAGTATCTCTATCCGTTGTTGGCAAATGGTTGCATTTTGGCGATTGAAAACACCATAACAGTCGTGATAAAGCTTTTGTAAGTATATCAGCAATCAGATCAATTGATCAACATGTAGAGTAACAATATTCTTAGATACCATCATATCACGAATAAAATAACAGTGCACCTCAATATGCATTGTGTGCTCATGAAAATCCAATTTGCTTGCAATGTAGATAGCTGATTAATCGTCACAGTAGAACCTCATAGGGATCGAGAGAACAATACCCATATCTTGCAGTAGGGAGCGAATCTAAGTCATCTCGTTGGGGGCATAAGCCATAGCTTTGTACTCGGTCTCGGCACTGGGGAGAGCAACAGCTGTCTGTTTCTTACTACGCCAAGTGACTAAATTACCTCCAACAAAAGTACAGTAACCACTAATAGAATGTTGATCAAGAGGATCATCTGCCTAGTCAGTATTAGAGTAGCCTACAATATCCAAATTATTAGAAACACGATAAAAAGTCCTTCTCTTGGTGCACTTGTCAGGTATCAGAGTACTTGACAAGCTACAAACTAGTGTAACTGGTAAAACTAGTATGATCTGGGAGAGCTTCGCCCAAATTTTGGTCTAGTCTAATATGATGACCTATAGGGGTCTGAACAGGTCTCGCATGAAGCATATCGATGTACACCATCTAGACGATGCACAACAAAGTTCACATTCAATTGCCGTAAGGGACGGACTGACATTTACCCGTGAACTCGTTGAACTTCCACTCAGTAAGTATAATTGTCTTATTCTCTGTCTAATTATATAATATTGCTAGTGCAATAATTTGATTTTGGTTTCATGGACAAGAATGACTATTTATGGGAATAGGGTATTACATTCTTTCTGCTTGTGTCACTTTTTTGCATGTTTTTATGCAATAGGCAAACATGCGAGTAGATAAAATGTTTTAAGTTTAAATTTATGGGCAAGAACCTAGATGCTTTTAAAACTATGTTGATCATGTGTGGATTCTTAGCTAACATTTTAGAAACCATATGACGCACTGATATAAAGTGGATTAAAGTAGATGTTAGATCTTCTTATTTAAACATCAACACCAATATTTAAATTAGTTACTCGAGATTTTTGCTTTGAATCTGAATATCGTTTTTGAAAAAGTTACCTAACTGACAATGTCGCATCAGACAGCTTGGCCCAAAAAAGATGGTTATTGTAGTGTTATCAATGCGCGATGCAGGGCGTAAAGTCCCATTACGTGACGAGGCACAATGCGATGCGTGTTCTCGAGTGAAGTGAGGCACACATCGCATGCATAATTTTTTCAAATTAGATAATCATGAATGGAAGAACATGATTGTGAATTTTCACATAAAAACTATGTCAAGATAAGTAATGTCTAATACCTAATCACAACGTGAGGTCGTAATTCATAATATTAACACAGCCAACATGGTAGTAAAGTTCATAATTTTTCAAATCAAGACTAATATCGAGGCAAAAATCAAATAGTAAACAAGAATGAGTTAGGATTCTCAATCGAGCTACTGAAATGGTGTAATGGATGTATTTTCTTTTTGGGATATGAGTTATCAGGTATATAAACCCGATTGAAATGTTAAAGAAAAAAATATACGAGCTTATGCATTGCAAGTGTACTGCTAAGTTCCCTCGCGCATGGCACAAAAAGGCATTGTCGCTTCTGATGCGTGTGTTTTGTCATTGCTTAGCATCATAGGGCGCATGAGGTGAAATGAGGCGTCCACCTTTGATAACACCGGGTTTTTGAATTATTAGATAGTCCAAAGTCCCACTTATTGTACCCCAATAATTATATGTTCGTTTTAACTTTAATTGCCTACAATATCATGTCACCTTTCGTATATATTTTTGTTAGGAATCGAATCTCCTACAAACAAGCGAGAATGCAAGAAAGAAAAAACAATCACAAAAGACAGATTTTTACGTAGTATGGCAATTTGCCTACGTCCACCGCCGCACTAGAGTTTCTTTCTTTCTTTCTTTCTTCCTGTTAAAAATTAATGTTACTAGAGAGAGCATCCATATAGATAGATAGAGACTAGGGCTACATGCTACATCTAGAATTACATATTTGCCCTTCTACATAAGGTATAACTTTTCAGACACCATAACAATAATACCGTTATAAATTGTTCATAATTTATTCATTTATTTTTATATCTTATTTTGATTGTTCTATGTGAACCCTCAACATTTTGAACCTCTTCACTCTGTTGTTTTTTTTCACCTTGTATGGGAATCTCTTGGTTTCACAGGTATTAGGTCATAAGGATAGTTTCTCGTCATCTGTTTGCTCTAATTGGATTAAAATTTATCCTAGTTAATCTTGGTGGATTCCCAAAACTGGAAAGACTTAAACTTTGACAGACTGGGTGTTTTGGCCTCGTGGGATAACCTTATCTTTTTTTGTTTAAGTTCTTTCATGTACCCATCAGTTCATAGTTTTGAGTATATACTAGGTCTATTTTACATGTCTTACATTCTAGCATGTCTTAATTTACTGATGTACATAGTTCTATATGAACAGGGCGTCCCTGCTATGTTTCATGTTTGGCATCTCAATATTGTGTTTTTTGCTACGAACATCATACTTCTGCAACTGTAATGGGACATCATTTTTTGGACTAATGACAACAAATATAGGCCGAAGGTACGCTTGCCTACATGCTCCGGTTTTGTTGTTGACTGAACACACTATTTGGTTTTCCTTTCTTATGCACCAATGTATTCCAATTGTTATATTGTTATAGTGATTTTTTTTAATGTTTTCCAAGCTGAACGGTCTTTCCATTTTACTATTTTGTAATCCATGTTCAACATGATTGTATAGTCAGATTTTACCTTAACCAACTACCAATAACTCATTTTGAGGCAAAATTCATATTTAAAATGGGATCAAAACTGTTAGGATTGCACATGGCTGAAGTGCATTTAAATGATGCGGTCTAACCACTAGACAACTTCTATTTTGCCTAAGAATTCTACGTTTGTTGCTTATTGCCTATATGTACTCAAGTTTAAACAGTGGCATTGTCACATGAGTAGCATAATCATTATACCCACTACTACTTTGTGCACTTACATATGGCAGAAATTCTACACTCACGCATGCACACACATAAGTAACAATTGGTCATTTGGGTTAAAAAAGGGACAGGGCCTTGCACATACACATACGATTATACTTAACCCATCTATTAGATGGTTTTGAGACCCATGTGGATCCAAACCTGGCCACCCTCACAAAAAGGAGGGAAAATGAAGAAGAAGAGATGACGACCTGATATACATGCTCAAACCTGACAACAGCCTAAATACCATTAATAAAGTCACTAATTTTCCTAGTTTGTGCGATTGCTTTCTCGCTCCCAACATCAAACACGTGAAACGCATGCCCCTCTCCTTCAGTCTCAAACACCTCCCCCTCCCCTTCCCATCCGCTCTCCATCAGCCTCTCACAATAGCTCCTCCCTCCCTCCCTCAAAAAGTCCTTCTCTCCCAAACAAACCAGCACTCTTCTACACCCCAACCCCATCAAAGTCGGCGCCATCTGGGCCATCGGATTTATCAGATGATCATCAAGCCCTGTCGTCGAAGGACACGTCATCCTCCACATCTTCTCCATCCTCCACATCTTCTCCATATCCTCAGTAGAATTACTCTTCTTTCCCTCCAAGAAGTACGGATGTATCATAACCGATCCTTCGATCTCCACCCCGTCACCGACCCGTTCCGTTCCTGCTCTCATTGCCACATTATGCGCTATATTTCCTCCGGCACTATCTCCCGCCAAAAACAGCCTGTCAAAATCTGCATGGGCTGAGAGCCAATCATCCGGGCCTTCTCTGTTTACATGGGCTGCAGCCCATTTTAGAGCTTCCCACGAGTCGTCGTACGCTGCAGGGATTGGGTGCTCTGGCGCGAGCCTGTAGCCGACCGAGACGAGCACAATGTTGAGTTGAGCAACGAGAGGGTTGAGATAGTTGTGTGTAAATGAACTGAACGCTGATCCGAGACAAAAGGCTCCGCCGTGATAGTAAATGATAAGGGGGAGTCTTGAACTCGGGGAATGAGCGAGGTTTGGGAGGTAGATTCGAGCCGAAAGAGATGTTTGCGGATTGATTGTCATGTCTTTTGATGAAACTCGGGTTTCTGGGTCGATGGAAGGCTGGACGAAATCGGAGGGTATTAGACGTTGAATTAGGCCGCTTTTGTAGATTCTGATGAATCTTGGATCGAATTCGATTTCATCGGTGGAAGCCATTGATGACAGTGAAGATCAGATGATTTCTTGATTTTTTTAAGGAAATTAGTAGTGTTATATACAGTATTATATAAGTCGAGATCAACTGTGGTTAATCTTTAAAATTGAAGCGAATGCAATAGTCAGGGGGTTTGTTGGCAAGTTCCTTTCGGTTGGTAGCAAGTGTTAGGTGCTTAGCCTGCATCCTAAATGTAAACACCAATAAACTTCTACCATTATTAGATGTATTAGGTGAGAAGTCCTCAACAAAGGAAAATTGGCAATTTTTTTAATTCAATCAACTATAGAATTAAAAGATTTTTATTTGGAAATTCTTTTAAATGATTTCTTATAATGGGTTTCTGATGAAGAAGATTTCTGGGTGTTTTTTTTATTTTTAATTTTCTTTAACTGTTGATCCTCATAGTGTAATTAATTCTTTGAGAGTATGAAATAATGATAATATGGGCGTTGGAATATTCAATCTGAGAGGTATCTAACTAGTATTCTGTTCTTTCAATATCTGGAATTGCTGTCTGGCTATCGATGTTATCCAGCTTTCATACGCAACTGATGTTAGAAAATCAAATTGGGACTCTTCATTCTCTCCCAAGTTATATTATGATAGTCCTTATTGATGGTGGCTTGAGATTTGACTGTAATAATATTTGAAAAATTCCTATTCCCCTTGAAGTCAATATTCTCTTCTGGTTGGCTGTGAAAACTAATTAAACTCAATACTAGAAACGTTCTTAGTACGAGAGGAATGTCTTTTGACACAGTTTGTTGCTTGTGTGAAACAGAGAATGAGACTCTCATATATTTTTACGTTGTAGATGCATCGTATCTATTTGGAGGCCTATCCAGTACAAACTTGGTATCGCTACTATCGTTCAAGGTGATACTCTGAAGCAGTAATGGCTTGATTGGGGGTTGATGACTGGTCATGGAACCAAGATGCAACGAGATGTTTACATATGGTTGTTCTCCATTGGAAAGATATCTCTTGACCTCCTTAATGAAATTGTGCACTTATCATTATTTTGGATATGTGCTTCGGCTCGGGCAAAAATGTTATGCAGAGAGGCACATGAGGAGGCACATGGCGGCCATCGCTAGCTAGCAGGAGAGGGGGACCTTATTTCGTACCCAATTGCCCTCGACTGACTTCTTCGCTGCGTATGCTAAAGTTTGTTCTTTCGTTGCTTGGGATCCTTATTTTGGTTATGTGCACTTAGTTATTATTTTGTTTCTGTAATACAAGACGGTAAGTGATTAATTCGTATCCTTGGTTGGGGGTATGATTTATATTTATATCAGCCACATTTCGGGTAATGTAGCAGGTTGTGGCTCTTCCGACAGCCCGACGGCGGAAGAGGAGGCGGCCGAGGGATAGGCTCTACGGCGGAGCAGCGGATCTCACGCTCACACGCACGTGCTTCTGGACCAAGCTCCTTGCTGCGGCTGCCGACATCGAGAGTTAGAGAGAGAGAGAGGGAAGAAAGGACGAGGAAATACTGAACCCTCATATCGCGTTTTGAAAGGTAAATTTCTCAAAACCCCGTAATATTGTTGAGCATAACCGACAAGCCCCCAAAAATAAATGAAGAAAAGATAAAAGGCCCAGAATAATGCTACTCTCTCACCCCTCCGAAACGAGATGGCGAGCCTCTCTTGCACACTCGCACCCTCAAATCTCGCTTCCTCTTCTCCTCTCAAGCGAAGCCTCTCTCGCACACTCGCACCCTCAAATCTCGCTTCCTCTTCTCCTCTCAAGCGAACCCCGCCCTTTGCTCCCCTGTCTAAGAGCCGCAGATGGGCTCGGCGCCCCCCTTGCAAGCGGTAGCCGGTAGCAGTAGAGCTCGTAATGGTTGGGTCCCCAAATGGCGCCGTCCCTAACCAGGATCGTGTTTGATTTAAATCTAATTAAATCTATTTGTGGGCACATATGATTAATCAATGTGTATTTCTATCTTTAAGGATAACCCACTTAAAGTGATCAATCAATTTGGGTTAATAGGTATTTAAATAAATCATGGGGGTTATATGTGCAGATACCAGGTTGTAATTGTAATTTGATGAGGGGCCAAATTACAAATGTACAACACCTATATATAAGGGGTTATGGTCCCTAATCTAGGGTTAACCACTCTCATTCTCTTATCCTCATCTAAAGAGATCCATAAGAGAGAAACCCTAATGTTAGAAGATCATCAAAACCCTAATCAAGTTTTCTTCAATGGATTCGGGTATATGCTTCCGCACCTTTTGATTCTTGTTAATCTCTTTGAATTAAATCATGGCTTTATGGTTTAGATCTCAAGTTTTATTAGATCCAACAAGTGGTATCAGAGCCATCATTGATTTGTTCTAAGAGATTAAGATTAAATTAGGGTTCTTTGATCTTAATTTATGTTTGATTCGGATCTTTTTTTGGATGAACAGTAAGATTTTTTATTTTCGGATGAACAGTAACCGGTTTATTTTCTGATGAACAGTAAGGTTTTTATTTTCGGGTGAACAGTAAAAAAATTTGGGTGAACAGTGAAGTTTTTTATTTTCGGATGAATAGTAAAATTTCCATGTTGTTTGGTTTTTTCTTTCGATTTTTGGATCAGTAGCAATTATGAACTCTAAAGTTCATTTCTTTTGCGTTTGATTCAATTTTTGAGGTTTGGATCTAAATGATTTGAGTTCAAAAATCGACAGAAAAATAATTATTTTATTTTAGGAATTTTTTGATTTGTCGTCAATCTACAAAACTCCTCGTCGGAGTTGATTCAGCGGCGGCGGTTTCAGATTAAACCCTAAAGGGGTTCGTGCGCGTGAAAACGTGCGGAAATTAAGGAGGTGGTTACCTCAATTTAAGGAGGTGGTTACCTCATTTTAAGGAGGTGGTTACCTCAATTTAAGGAGGTGGTTACCTTAATTTTTTGCGAGGCTTGAAAGCTTCAAACGAACCTTGCGTTCGTTCTCAAACGAACCCACGTTCGTTCTCTAATGAAACATGCGTTCGTCAAACGCTGCGTTCGTCGAATGATGCGTTCGTTGACGCTGCGTTCGTTTTCAAACGAACATTGCGTTCATTCGAACATTGCGTTCAAACGAACATTGTGTTCATTCGTTCATTGCGTTCGTCAAACGTTGCGTTCGTTCTCTAACGAACCCTGCGTTCGTCGAATCCTGCGTTCGTCGAATCCTGCAGCGAGCCTTGTGCTCAGTCAAACGAACATTGCGTTCGTTCCAAAACGAGCCTTGCGTTTGTTCCAAAATGAGCCTTGCGTTTTTATTAAGAATTTGGACCTGTGTTTAATTATCGGGTATAAGCTCCTTTAAGCTCATTTTGGGCGTAAGGATTAATTGAATTTATCAATTAAATCCTATTTGTGGGTCATAATTTATTATGGGCCCTTAATTAAGCTATGGAAATTCAGTTGATTTAAATTAAATTATTTAATTTAAATTAAATTTTGGTAGTGGATCAATTGGTTATTTCAAATAATATGACACTAAGGTATTAAAGTTGTCTTTCATTCTAAATGATCGATTGAAACAAGAAGTTGCCAAAGTAACCTCTCTTGTGTAGATTGTTCATGAGGGATGTTAGATGTTTGTGTGTATGTTTTCGTGTAAATATTTAATCGGCCCAAAGGAAGGTTATTATTTATTTTTAGATTGCATACGCATCTGTGATGATAAATACGTGACGAATATAAGGTTTACATGTGGATAATGAATCGATCCAAAGATAGTTTCATTATTTGACATGCGTTATTGTCAGTATTTGATCATTGCAACAAGGTATCACTTGCAATTAATATCACTGTCCAAAGACTTGATATTAATGTTGTACCAGATACCTTAAGATGGGATTTATCTTTATTTGAATTTTATTGATCACTAATCAAGGTTAAAAATCTTTTGTTTATTTCAGCTAGTGCATCTGCTGCAACAATTTCTGCTAACATCAACTCAATTCCCATGCTAAATGGGACAAACTTCAAGGTTTGGAAAGAGAACATATTAATTGTTCTTGGCTGCATGGATCTAGACCTTGCATTAAGGATTGAACAACCCCAACCTCTCAATGCGGAAAGCACTCCTGATGCAAAGAAGGAATATGAGAAATGGGAGCGTTCAAATCGCATGAGTCTAATGATCATTAAGCGCGGCATTCCAGAAGCCTTCAGGGGCATAGAATCCGAAGGGATTACTAAGGCTAAAGATTTCCTTGCCGAAATTGAGAAACGTTTTGCGAAAAACGATAAGGTAGAAACAAGCACACTTTTAGCTCGCTTGATTTCAATGAAGTATAAGGGCAAAGGAAATATCAGGGAGTACATTATGGAAATGTCTCATATTGTTTCAAAACTTAAGGCACTTAAACTCGATCTTTGTGATGAGTTATTGGTACATCTGGTTCTGTTATCTCTTCCTGCACAATTCAATCAGTTTAAGGTCAGTTATAACTGTCAAAAGGAGAAATGGAATCTAAATGAGCTCATTTCATACTGTGTGTAAGAAGAAGACAGGTTGAAGCAAGATAAGACTGAAAGTGCTCATTTGGCCTATGCCTCTAAGGATAAGGGCAAGAAAAGAAAGAATGATAATGAAGCTGCTAAGGGTCCTGTTCAGAAGAAACAACATAAGGATGGTCAGGGTTGTTTCTTCTGCAACAAGTCTGGACACGTAAAGAAGGATTGTACCAAATATCACGCCTGGCGTGCTAAGAAGGGTATGTTCCTTACTTTGGTCTGTTCTGAGATTAATTTAGCTTCAGTACCTAGAAACACTTGGTGGTTAGACTCTGGTGCTACTACTCACATAAGTGCTTCTATGCAAGGCTGCCTGAGCTACCGGAAGTCAAGTGATGGTGAAAGATACATCTTTGTGGGCGATGGTCAGTCAGTAGATGTGGAAGCAATTGGGCACTTTAGGTTGCTGTTAGGAACTGGTTCATATTTGGATTTAAAAGATACCTTTGTAGTACCGTCTTTTAGACGGAATTTGATTTCAGTTTCTGTATTGGACAAATCAGGTTACTCTTGTTCATTTAGAAACAATCAATTCAATTTATCTTTTAATTCAATTGTTATAGGAACTGGTTACTTGAGTACTTGTGACAACCTATATTTGCTTGATACAATTGCTTCTTATAATGAATCCTTGCATGTGGAATCACGTGGTACTAAGCGTAAATTAAATAAGGAAAATTCAGCGACATTATGGCATAAGCGCTTGGGTCATATCTCAAAAGGTAGAATTGAACGTCTTGTGTCTGATGGTATTTTGGATTCCCTTGATTTTTCAGATTTTAACGTATGCGTTGAATGCATTAAGGGAAAACAGACCAAAGTAAAGAGATTAGGTGCCAATAGATCTTCGGATGTCTTAGAATTGATACATACTGATATTTGTGGGCCATTCCCTACGGCATCTTGGAATGGTCAACAATATTTTATATCATTCATAGACGATTACTCACGTTATGGGTACATATATCTCATTCATGAGAAATCTGAGTCTCTGGACATGTTCAAAACTTTTAAAGCAGAAGTTGAGAACCAACTCAACAAAAGAATTAAAACAGTTAGATCTGATCGTGGTGGTGAGTACTACGGCAGATATGATGGTTCAGGTGAACAACGTCCAGGACCATTTGCTAGATACCTAGAGGAATGCGGTATCGTCCCACAGTACACCATGCCAGGTTCACCTAGCATGAATGATGTAGCTGAAAGACGAAACATGACTCTTAAGGATATGGTAAGAAGTATGATTGTTCATTCTTCTTTACCAGAGTCACTCTGGGGAGAAGCACTTAAGACAGCAGCTTACATTCTGAATAGAGTACCAAGTAAAACAGTTGCTAAAACACCTTATGAGCTTTGGACTGGTCGAAAGCCCAGTTTAAAACATTTACATATTTGGGGATGTCCAGCTGAGGCAAGGCCTTATAGGCCAAATGAAAAGAAATTGGACTCCAAAACAGTTAGCAGCTACTTTATTGGGTACTCTGAACGCTCTAGGGGCTATAAGTTTTATGATCACACACTAAGGAATATTTTTCAGACGGGAACAACAACATTCTTTGAGGATGTTGAGTTTGGGGGGAGAAATAAGGTTAGAGACATTACCTTTGAGGAGGAATTGGCATCAGATCCAATCCATACAGTTACTTTTGACAATATTCAGGTTCCTATACCTGTTGTTGCTCAAGAAGTAAATCCGGAACCTCAAGATGACAATGTTGAACAACTCCCTGTTCCAGAAGAACAAACTCAACAACCTCAAGAACCAGTGCCATTAAGGAGATCCATGAGAGAAAGGAGAAATGCTATTCCGGATGATTATATTGTATTTCTTCAAGAACATGAGGAAAGTAATGGAATGTTGGAAGATGATCCAATCAACTTCCTTCAAGCCATGAAAAGTTCTAACTCTCAACAATGGATTGATGCCATGAATGAAGAGTACAAGTCTATGCAAGACAATAAGGTTTGGGAACTTGTCCCGTTACCAGAAGGAGCAAAACCAATTGGTTGTAAATGGATTTTTAAAACCAAGCGGGATGCAAACGGTAATGTGGAGAGGTATAAGGCACGTCTTGTGGCTAAAGGCTATACTCAAAAGGAAGGCATTGATTATACAGAGACTTTCTCTCCGGTTTCATCGAAAGACTCTTTCAGAACAATCATGGCACTTGTTGCTTATTATGATCTTGAGTTACATCAGATGGATGTTAAGACTGCATTTCTCAATGGGGACATTAATGAGATGATCTATATGGTGCAACCAGAAAACTTTGTGTCGGGAGACCCAAAGAATATGGTTTGCAAATTAAGGAAATCCATCTATGGACTCAAGCAAGCTCCTCGTCAATGGTATCACAAGTTTCAACAAATAATTATCTCGTTCGGTTTTGAGATGAACATCGTTGATGACTGTGTATATCACAAGTTCAGTGGGAGTAAGTATATCTTTCTGGTTCTGTATGTCGATGACATATTGCTTGCCACTAATGATATAGGCATGTTGCACGAAACCAAGAGATTTCTATCAAAGAATTTTGAGATGAAAGATCTTGGGGACGCCTCTTTTATATTAGGAATCCAGATACATCGAGATCGCTCTCGGGGTATTTTTGGATTATCACAAAAGAGCTATATCGATAAGGTACTTAAAAGGTTTGGCATGCAAGACTGCAGACCAGGAGATACCCCTGTTGCTAAAGGAGACAAGTTTAGTCTAAATCAGTGCCCTAAAGGCAACCTTGAAATTCAAGAAATGCAGAAGATTCCTTATGCTTCGGCTGTAGGAAGTCTAATGTATGCTCAGGTATGTACGCGTCCAGATATTGCGTACATTGTTGGGATGTTAGGCAGATACTTAAGCAATCCCGGTATGGATCATTGGATAGCAGTCAAAAGGGTTATGAGGTATCTTCAGAAAACAAAAGATTATATGCTCACATATAGAAAATCAGAATAGTTGGAGGTCATTGGGTATTCAGACTCTGATTTTGCTGGATACCAAGATAGCAGAAAGTCTACATCAGGCTATATTTATATGTTAGCAGGAGGAGCTATATCATGGAAAAGTGTAAAACAGACACTCGTAGCTTCCTCCACTATGGCAGCAGAGTTTGTAGCTTGCTATGAG
>BQKN01059898.1:21397-32197 GCA_022839385.1 Asparagus kiusianus
AAATCATGGCTTTATGGTTTAGATCTCAAGTTTTATTAGATCCAACAGATCGGCGGCAGAATGGCTCGGTGAGGTCGGTCTATGGGCGCCAGTACTTCCCTCTAGCCGCGGTCGTCGGCCAGGTATACGCTCACTCTTACTGCTTTCTGTTGATTCAGATTTCTTGAATTGCGCGCAGTGAGTGGTAGAGTGTAATAATATAAAGTATAAACCTCATCTCCCATGATAACTCTAGAGTTTTGATCTAATAGTTAGAGTAAATTAATTTAAGATGGTACCAAAATCATTAACCTGCGGCGGCACATTAGTAAACCTCTCGTGCCCCACCCCCCTCTAGACGAGATTCCCTTATGTATGATTGATGTCGGTGGTCTTCTGATTATTTATTGTGTTCTTAATATTTATAAATCGAGGTTTCGTTACCATTCTCTCTCAAAAAAAAAGCCAAAGAATTCTTGTTTTAAACCTTTGTCAAGCGGAAGCTGAGTCTTATTTATGTATAAGGTTGTTGCATAGAAACTCTGGCAGCTTGGAAGTTTTAGACTTTGAGTGAGAACTGGCGTCTGGAGTCCAATGTTTGACTAAGGGTTAATTTTCAGAAAACCCCCTTAACTTTAGAGGTTTTGGAGTTAACCCTCATAGCTATTTTAATTCTACAACCCCCCTGCACTTTGAGGGGTTTTGCACATAACTTCCTGAGCACCTGAACTTCTTTTATTCCAGGAAACTGACAGTAATCTACTATGTCAGTTGACGAGCACATAACTAAAGCAGACGAAAACATTCCCTAGCCGTAAGAAATTAGCGGAAATACGTAATAAATACAACTTCTAAATGGTTTTAGTGTTTGCTTGCTCCAAAAATTTGTTCTCGCTTCAGTTTGTATGGAAAACAAAAAAACTATTTTTAATTACACAAGTAGATCGCATGGCATAATGCTATATATTAAATATTGACGAACATTATAAGTAATAAGTGAATGACTATTTAACATAAGATGGAGGGGAGCGGGGCAGAGAGAATGAAGTGACTCGAGAAATCAAAGCTAATATCCCGAAGCCTCCATTATAGCTAATATATTATGTAATTATTATGATTGAAGAGAAAATTGCGAGTCTTTATAAGCCATAATGGCTAGGTGTTCCGGAGCAAGATAACAGTCTACAGACAACAACTATATTAGCGTTCTAAGGATGTCAAAGGGGTGGTTTTGGTTGGGTCTTGGGTGGGTCATAAATGGGTGGGCACATTTATGACCACTTGACCATTTATGACCAATTTAGCATTTGCTGAATGGGTCAGTTCTCAACCATCCATTTACTAAATGGGTGGTTTATGGGTGATCCAATAACCTATTTAGTTATGATTATGATGTTTTATATATATGTAAGTTTCAGGGATCTACTTGCAAACTTTCAGGGGTTTTTGACAAACTTTTAGGGGGCTTTCTACAAACTTTTAGTGGGTTTTATGCAAAATTTAGGAGGTTTTCTGCAAACTTTCAGGAGGTTTTTTGTAAACTTTCAGGCGGTTTTTTGTAAACTTTCTGAGGGGCTTCTGCAAACTTCTAGGGGGTTTTCTGTAAACTTTCAGGGGGGTTTTTTACAAATTTTCAGGGGTTTTTTTGTAACCTTTTAGGGGGTTTTCTGTAAACTTTCAGAGGGTTTTCTGCAAACTTTCAGGGGTTTTCTGTAAATTTTTAGGGGGTTTTTGTAAACTTTTAGGGGGTTTTTGTAAACTTTTAGGGGTTTTTTACAAACTTTCAGGGGGTTTTTGCAAACTTTTAGGGTTTTTCTGCAAATTTTCAGGGGGTTTTCTACAAACTTTCAGGGATTTTATGTAAACTTTTAGGGGGGTTTTTTGTAAACTTTTAGGGATTTTATGTAAACTTTTAGGGGGTTTTCTATAAATTTTCAGGGGTTTTTTTGTAAATTTTTAGGGGGTTTTCTACAAACTTTCAAGGAATTTCTGTAAACATTTCTTTCTCAATTGAATCAACTACTTAGAAAAATTAGGACAGAATTGTGAGCAAAAGAAGCAAATGCTGACGGGACTGAGCAAAAGAAGTGATGGACTCGTAACAAGTCTAGTTTACTGCCTGCTCGATTATTTAAAAAAACCCTTACTTTGGTCATGTGTCAAAATTTAGCTCTAAAAACCCACGCACCACATATTCCATAAAAAAATCCTAACTAAATCTTTTTGCCGTCTAAATTTGTCAACAAAATGTGGTAAAAATATCACGTCACACTCCGAGGATCTTAAAAATCCTGCACCTCCTTAGCCTTGCATGAACTGCTTTGAGAGAGATGATGTTTTTCTTTCCTTTGTTCAAAATCCTTGAGCTATGAGCGTAATTGTTTATTTCTTCATATTTGTTGTTGGGTAAAGTCTATTATTTTTTTCATGTTTGTTCTTAATTACAGAGTGTTCCCAAGTAATTCTCCTTGAAATTTTTTTATCACGCCGGATAACAATACACGCTCTCTTTCTCTCCTGTTTCTCGCGCAATAGACGCAAGTTTTGCAAATTACACTTGGCGGCACACACATATATCTCCTGCCGACGAAGAATTGTGAGCGCCTACTTTTTATATTTATATATCCTTAAGGATATTTTTTACAATTTTTAAAAGTTTGAGGGTGTTACTTGCAAATTTGATATTTATAGGGGACTACCGAAATTTTTTAGATTTCATGTGTCATTTGCAAGTTTAGAATATTCTAAGATTGTTTTGTAGTTTTGAACTCTTGAGGGTGCTTTTTACAATTTTTAAACTTTGATGGTGCTTTTTGTAAATTATAAATTTATAGGGGGCTGCTAGTAATTTTTTGATTTCATGTGTCATTTGTTGGTTTTGAAAGTTCAGGATAGTTTTGTAATTCTAAACTATGGAGAGTGTTTTTCTAAAAATTTTAAACTTTGAGGGTGTTAATTTCAAATTTTAAATTTATATGGGACTATTAAAATTTTTTAGATTTCATATGTCATTTGCAACTTTAGAAAACTCTAAGATTATTTGGTAATTTTGAAGTCTTGAGGGTGTTTTTCTCGTTTTCTACAACTTTTAAGGGTATTTTTTTGCAAATTATAAAATTTCAGGGGGGCTGTTGGTAATTTTTGAATTTCATGTGTCATCTGTGAGGTTAGAAAATTTTGATAGTTTTTTATAATTTTTAACTCTTGAGGACGTTTTTATAATATTTTAAACTTTGAGGGTGTTTTTTGCAAATCTCAAAATTTTAAGGGGTTTTAGTCATTTTAAGTGTTTTTTATAATTTTTAACTTTTAAAAATAACTTTTGTAATTGTTGAAGCGTTGAGGGTGTTTTTAAAACAATATCCATCTAAACGGGTAAATGGGTGAGTAATAACCCGTCCATTAATGACCCATTTAACTAAATGAGTGGGTTTGGATGGTTTATTTGACGGTTGGGTATGGGTAGGCAATTGGTTTTGGGTCCATTTTGTCATCCCTAAGCGTTCACAACGAAGGAGCCAAGGTTGTTGTCGAGATGAGGAACATGATTGTTTTTTCTGATGAAGAAAGAAGCGTACTGATTGAGCAAATTCTATAAACTGGATTATGTAGAACTTCATTTATTTATTTATTTTGAATGGCGGCCATAATGAAGGAAAATCAGCAAATATCAAACTGCTGGAACAATGAAAGTGAGGAAAGTATTGGGAATTTACGCTGAAAACCCTAAAATAGCAAAAACACAATATAGAGAAAATACATCAAGATTTAACGAGGTTCGGTAACTGTCTACGTCCTCGTAAGCCACGTAATTAATTTTTTTATTAATCAACAAGAAATTACAATGTAAGCGCAGATCTTAAACTTGAGATCTCTCAATAAATGTTATTATTACTGTAGATACAGTAGTAGCTACAGTAATAAAATCCCCTTCTTAAATACCCCCTTTAATTTCTCCCTTAAATCTAAGAGCTGAAAAATTTACGAGAGGAGAAGAAAAAACTCCGCTGAGTTTTTTGAGCCCGCCGTCAGGAGAAAGAACACCACAAGAAAGAGAGGAGAAGATCTCATCTCGTGGCCTGAGGTTTCCCTTCTATTGGGAAACCCTAGCGAAAGGCTAGCGACAGCCTGTCGTCGAAGCTCGCCTGCAGCGCTCGAGCTCGAGCTCGTCTGTCCTCGTCGTTCGCTCGAACTCGCTTGCCTCGTCGTTTGCTCGAGCTCGCCTGAACCAATTCTCGAGCTCGCCTGCAACAAGCCGAAGTCACCTCAACCTCGCCTGGAGTGGAGATCGCCCGCGCTCGCCTGAAGCACGAGCGCTCGAGCTCGTCGTCGACCTCACCGGTGGAGGTTTGATTCTTCACCCAAATTCAACAATCTCCTATTTGAAGAACAAACCACCGTAAGCATGCTATCTCAACAAGCATCATCTTCTGTGTGGCTCCTCCCTCATCACCTATGCATAAAGATCAACTGAATTTGCGCACAACTCTAGTTTCTGAACGACGACCGTCTTTGTTAACATATCTGCTGGATTCTTACTTTCTAGAATCTTCTCCAGTTTCAACACGTCATCTTCCAATAGGGATCTGATGAAGTGGTACCGAAGCCCAATATACTTCGTTCTAGAACGAAATGCGGAATTTTTAGCCAAGTGGATCGCACTCTGACTATCACTGTGCAAAACATTCTTCTCCTGTTTGAATTCCAGCTCTGTTAAAAAACCCTGAAGCCATATCATCTCTTTGCTGGCTTCAGTCACTGCTATATACTTAGCTTCTGTAGTGGATAGAGTGATAATCTTCTGTATCTGTGACCACCAACTAACATTTATAGTTCCGACAGTGAATACATAGCCGATGGTGCTTTTTCGGTGACCGACTTTACCTCCAAAGTCTGTATCTACGTACCGTTGCACTTTCCCCTCTTCCTTACCAAAGTGCAAACACTTCTGTGTGGTGCCTCGTAGATATCTCAGAATCCACTTGACTGTTTTCCAATGAGCTTTTCCTAGATTTGACATAAACCGGCTGACCACTCTCACTGTATGCTAATATCTGGTCTCGTACAGTACATTGCGTATATCAAGCTTCCAATGGCTGAGACGTAAGGAACCTTAGTCATACCCTCTTTCTCTTCATCTGACTAAGGGGACTGATCCTTTGATAGGCGGAAATGGCTGGCCAAGGTTGTGCTCACTAGCTTAACGCCGTCCATATTGAATCTCTGCAAAACACAGTTGATGTACTCCGTCTGAGATAACTTCAAGAGACTTCTATTCTTATCTCTCGTGATTTGCATTCCAAAGATCTTCTTTGCTGGACCCAAGTCCTTCATGTCAGACTCTTTTGATAACTACTGTTTTAAACTCCGGATATCCTCCATATCTGTATCTGCAACCAACATATCATCAACATATAACAGTAGGATGATATAACTAGACTGATATATTTTGAAGTAGCAATAGTGATCGACGTTGCACTTCTGGAAATCTTCCTTGTGCATGAAGTCGTCAAACTTTCTGTACCACTGTCTTGGGGCTTGTTTCAAGCCATACAAGCTCTTCGCGAGTCTGCACACCAGGTTCTTCTTTTCTTCTGAGGAACTTTCTGGTTGGTGCATGTATATCTCCTCTTCTAGATCTCTGTAAAGAAACGCCGTCTTCACGTCTAACTGCTCGAAATGAAGATCTTCAATAGCTACAATACTCATCATTGTCTTGATTGTATTTAGCTTCACCATGGGAGTAAAAATGTCAGTGTAGTCAATTCCTTCTGCTGGAATTCTTTGACAACTAGCCGGGCCTTATATCTTCTAGAGCCATCATGCTCTTCTTTCACCCGATACACCAATTTGTTGTGGAGTGCCTTCTTACCCGTGGGCAACTCAGCTAGTTCTCACGTCTGGTTTGAGATGAGAGACTTCATCTCATCTTTCATGGCAAGCTCCCACTTGCTTGCATCTCCACTCTGACAAGCTTCATCATAGCTTTTAGGCTCCCCTCCATCTGTCAACAACAGATAGTTCATATATCTCCTGTTGGGTACATGAGGCCAAGAAGATCTTAATATCGGAGCTGGTACGTCGGGCTCCTGCACACTGTTTTGTCCAACAATATCTTCTGACTGAGGACCTTCTGCATTGGGTTCTTCCGAGAGGTTACTCGGGACATCATCTGCATCTACAAATGTTGACTCGTTCTCTGAGTCATACGTCTTGTGCATGTCCTGGTACATCACCTCGTTGAATATCACATCTTTTCTCCTGATCACCTTCTTGTTTTCGTTGTCCCAAATACGGTAGCCGAACTCATCTTCACCATAGCCGATGAAAGTGCATTTCTTTGACTTGGGATCAAGCTTATTCCTGCCTTGATCACTAATATACACATAAGCTACACAACTGAAAATTTTGAGATGTGAGAGTTTTACCTCCTTTTAGCATCATACCTCTTCTGGTATTCTGTGCTCCAATGGAACCGATGGACCTCGGTTTACCAAGTAAGCTGCTGCGTTGACCGCTTCTGCCCAGAACTGCTTTGGTAGGCTTGACTGCACCCGAATGCTTCTGGCTCTCTCTGTCAACGTTCGGTTCATCCGCTCAGCTACACCATTTTGCTGAGGGGTACCGGGCACGGTTCTTTCCATTCTAAACCCGTGCTCATAGCAGAATTTCTTGAATCCTGTGTCTTTATACTCACCGTCATTGTCGGTCCTAATCTTCTTTATTTTCAGACCCGTCTCATTCTCGACCATAGCTTTCCATCTCCTAAAAACTTTAAATACTTCTGACTTATGCTTCAGAAAATAGATCCACACTTTCTGAGAGTGATCATTGATAAAAGTCACGAAGTAGTGTTTACCACCAATGGACGCGGTGGTGGTTGGTCCCTAAACATCAGAGTGAACGAGCTCTAGCTTCTCTTTCCTGGGGGGGTTCTGCCACTTATCTGAAAGCTGACTCTCTTCTGTTTTTCAAGTATGTATTCTTCACACGTTCATCTCCACTGACTGTAGTCATGGGAGTTTTCCCTTTGTGTGCATGATCTGTATCCTCTTTTCACTCATATGACCGAGTCTCTGGTGCCACAAATTTGAGGTCTCATGCCTACTGCAACTGAGGTTAAACAATATGCACCTGTTGTCATATACATGGTACTAGTCTTCTTGCATCGGGCAATCATCATTGCGTCATTTGAGATATTCAAATCATCTCCATGGAAGGTCGTAGTGTATCCTTTGCCAGCCAACTGACCTCGGATATTAAGTTCTTTCTCAGGTCGGGAATATGTCTGACATCCTTCAGCTCTCATACTGACCCGTTCAACTTAATTTTCACTACACCTTTGCCCACAATAGCACGCGGTTTATCATCACTATGGTATACATATCCAAGATTTGCGGGAACATATTTCTCGAAGAATTCTTTCTGAGAAGTAGCATGGAACGACGTTCCTGAATCTAACACCCAAGATTCCTCCTTGCTCTCCAAAGAGCATATCAATGCGTCGTCTCCTCCTGAGGTGGAAGTGACATTCACCTCTGCATTCATCTCCTTCTCCTTTTGTGCACTCTTGCACTGATTCTTGTAATGTCCCGTCTTTCCATAATTCCAACAGTCGATGGCCTTCGAGCTATTGCCTGGATTCCTGGATTTGGATCTCCTGTCCTTTGATCTACCTCTGTAGTTTGATTTGCCTCGTCCGTTTCTTATGGTTGAATTTCTACCTCTTGACTTTGTATGTAATACTGAAGAGGTTGTAGCTTCACCCAAGTCTCTCTGTCGAATCTCCTCTCTGAGCTCTGAGAACTAGATCATGAACATCATCAAACTTCAAATTGTTGCTCTCCGACGAGCCACTCACAACTGTGACTGTAGTGTTTCAACTCTCTGGTAGGAAAGACAAAAGTATCAACACCTGAACTTCCTCATTAAACTCAATTTCAACTGAACTCAATTGGGTTTTGACCGTGTTGAGTTCATTGAGGTGTTGTGCTACTGACGCGCATTCCTCCATTCTCAGATTGAATAACCACCGTATCAAATGAGCTTTGTTCGCGACTGATAGCTTCTTATACATATTTGGGAGTATTGCTATAAGACCCGTCGTGGTCTTCTCCTTCACTATGTTGAACATAACATTGCGGGTCAACGTCAATCTGATAACACCGAGGGCTTGTCTGTCTAGAAGGTTCCACTCATCCTCCTTCATAGACTCCGGCTTCTTCCCCGAGAGTGGTTGATACAGATTTTTCTGATACAAATAATCATCTATCTGTATTTTTCAGAATCCGAAATATGTTCCATCAAAATTCTCAAGTCTTATTTTTCCTTCATCTGCGGCCATGACTCTCACTTGAATCTAACTTCCTTTAGATCGTACAGTTGTTGAGAATTTACGCCGAAAACCCTAAAACAGCAAAAACGCAGTATAGAAAAAATACTTCAAGATTTAACGAGGTTCGGTAACTGTCTACGTCCTCGGGATCCACACAATTTTTTATTAATTAACAAGAAATTACAATGTAAGAGCAGATCTCAAACTTGAGATCTCTCAATAAATGCTAATTATTACTATAACTACAGTAATAAAATCCCCTTCTTAAATACACCCTTTAATTTCTCCCTCAAATCTGAGAGCTGAAAAATTCACGAGAGGAGGAGGAAAAACTCCGTTGAGTTTTTTGAGTCCATCGCCAGGAGAAAGAACACCACGAGAAAAAGAGGAGAATATTTCATCTCGTGTCCTGGGGTTTCCCTTTAATAGCATGAGCCCGACTCTAATGGCGTCTCTTGACCTAATCCAAATTCACTCAGTGATGCAGCGGCAACCCCTCTCTCATTAAGCAAGCACCTGAAGCTAGCCATTCTTCCTCTGACTAACTCCATATTCTTTGCCAGCTTTTCCAATGGAGTCCACATCCGTTCTGGATGACACAATAATGCTCAGTGTCAGCTTTTTGTTTTTTTTCCAAGTGAGTTATACAATGAGAAATCAGCAGACGTTCGAAAAGTGATCAACTAAGAACTTCAATTGTTGCATGCTAACTTCTGGGACCTTTCCTTCTCGTATGAGTTAGGACCTTTCCTTCTTGTATGATTATTTCAATTTCGTACGGGGCTGTTTGGAGATTTCCAAAGGAAAAAGGAATCCATATTTGGCAATGAAACACATTTTTGGTGGTGGGAGTTTTTTGAAAAAACTATGTTATCCAACTGTTTCTCCAAGGGGGAAAAGCTCAACAATAACAACAATAACCAAGCCTTTTATCTCCAAGGGGGGACAACTCACTGAAATGTACATGTCAGAGGTCTGTATTTCACCATTTTGGGAAAAATATTTCCTAATTTTCGTTGTAATCCAAACAGCGGAAGAAGGAAATCACAATGGGGAATTACTTTCCAAGATAGGGCATGTGTGTGTGTGTGGTGGGGGCAACCATTTCCACGATTTCCCCTGGTCTACTGTGGAAAATGATATATATAATTTGGTTATTTAAAGGCTTATAGCAACAACAGTAAAAGAATCACATTTACAACTAACATATATTACCTGCTGCAGCTGCAGCCCTTGGCCAAATATAGTTTGCTGTACATTTGATGCATCTCTGTTCCCCCCACATGCACACCTCACCACCAATAACCAATTTCTGCTGTTCAGGTTTAGAGACGTTTTTAAGCGGTTCATACATATAGAATCTTTGCCATGTCGCGCTCAAATGATCCAAGTACCACTTATCTTGGTTGCTTGCAATAACCGTAGTCCAGCAGCAACAACCTTTTCCACAATGTCACCTCGAAACCTTATAGTCAACAAGAATATATATATTTGCCAGTTATCTTTGAATTCTCTTTTGTTCTAATTGACAATTGTTACTGTAAATGATATCAACGTGATCTGTTTGCATTCCTGGGATTTCAACCAAGTCTAGGCTAAATTTGTATATGGTGTAATTTTTACAAAACCCTCCAAAAACTTTGGGGTATTTTCCACAAAATCCATCCTGAACTTCTTTATTCCACTAAACACCCACAAGTTTGGAGTGTCTCACAAAACCCCACGTTAACTTTCAAATCTTCTCCAAGAATCCTCTATCAGCATGGATTAACAAGCTACACAATTAAAATAATAGCCAGTGATGCTATTGGCATATTCAACTGGTCCATTGGGATATATATGAGAAAAATGGAGAAACTTGGTACCAAGTTGCTCCAAACAATTTGGTAATGATGTGGCATGATCTTGTCCTTATATCTATATTGGAGTTGGTGAAGGGTGGTTGAGGCTCTATCTTCGAGGTGTGATGTAGGGGCAAGATTATGCCACATCACTACCATGTTGCTTTAAGCAACTTGGTACCAAGGTTCTCCATTTCTCTCTCTCTCTCTCTCTCTCTATATATATATATATATATATAGGTGAAAACTTGTGTCAACTTAAGTGGATAGGATAGTGTGTCCACCAAAGTTTTTTCCACTCATATTGCCTAGGGATCCATGTATTATATAAAAAGATGTTTTATACTAATAAATGTGTGGCTACAAACTTTGGTGGACATTAATTTAAGTTGATAGGAGTCTTGCTCCATATATGTATATGTATATATATGTATATATATACTTATGTATATATACATATACATATATATGAGATTAATGGGTATCCTTGTCATAAGAGGAGATTTCCCCCCTTATCGCCTATGTGGCACAATCACCACCATCCTCATAAAGTAGGCCTAAATCCCCACTAACTCACACACTCTCTCCTACTTTATAAGGATAGTGGGGATTACGCCATATAGGCGTCAAGGAGCTGGCAGCTCA
>BQKN01059898.1:59773-76860 GCA_022839385.1 Asparagus kiusianus
TAGTTTCCAAACCCCTTTCCAAGATGTTGAGACGTTTATCCTGATCTGGATTGTGATGAGTCTGAATTACAGCTTGATGAAGAGGAGACTGATTTTGATACGGCAGATTGGGTTGTTGAAATTATGAATGAGAATTGAACGGAACTATGTTTACCCTAGGAAAATGTTAGGTCGAAGCGGGAGTGAAGTTTTGAGTTCCGGAAGAATTTTCTAGATTCTATGCAAAGTTGGGATGATTTCTCTAATCTGGATTGTAGGTTTGAGAAAATAGATTATTTCTAGGGTGCTGGAATGCTGCGTTCATCTTTTCTAATGAATTGTTGTTTCCTAGGAGAGGGCATTCCTCTGAAACGTGGGTAAGAGACTGACAATTATGACATATTGAGGCAGAAACATGATTGATTTGAGCTAGAGCTCGTTCCTTAATTTCTAAAGCTTCTAACCTTCGCAGAATCGTCGCCATCTTCGCTTCAGAAGCAATGTTTGACTCTAAGGAAAGACCACAAGACTTAGATTGGGGAACTGATGAAACCCTATCATCGCACTGTTCCCATTGCATTGTTTTTTCAGAAAGACTCTCCAAAAACTCCCAAGCTTCATCATCATTTTTTCTCATAAAATCCCCGTTGCACATTGATTCTAAGAAAGTTTTTGCAGAATAATCTAATCCCTCATAAATTATTTAGCACAATCGCCATTTCTCTAAACCGTGATGAGGACATTGGATGAGAAGATCTTTAAATCGGTCAAAATACTTCCAAAAATGTTCTCTCGGGATAATTTTAAAGTTTTGAATGCTGTTCCTAAGCTTTACCGTTTTATGAATAGGGAAAAATTTCTTAAGAAAAACGGTGACAAATTCATCCCAAGTTGAGATGGAATTTGTTGGTAAGCTGTACAGCCATTTTTTAGCTTTATCCTTAAGAGCAAATGGAATAAATCTAAGCTTAACCGCATCTTTATTTAATTCTCTTATTTTAATCATAATACAAACTTCCTCAAATTCCGAAATAAAAATATATGCATCTTCTGTTTCATTACCAAGGAATTTGGGAAGCATGCACTACCACATTTGAGGCCTATGGGGACGGTTCTGAACCGTCACCCTAGGCATGGAAACCGTCACACTAGGTCTATGGGGACGGTTCTACATCCGTCTCGTTTGCAGCCGTGCCCGTAGGTCTAATGGGACGGTTTATGCTCCTAGTGCAACGATTTGTAAACCGTCCCCAATAGTACCATAAGGGAACGGTTGTGCTAAGGGGTCGGTTCTTAGTTTAGAGCAAGTGGAACGGTTATATATCAAGGGGAACGGTTTTTAGGTTCTAAGCAACGGGAACGGTTTGATAGCAAGGGGAACGGTTTTTATGGAGACGGTTTTTATATCAAGGGGGACGGTTTCGAGCTTGATCTAAGAGGACGGTTATATTGTCTATGGGAACGGTTTTGTTTTTGATCTATGGGGACGGTTTTTATACCAAAGGGGACGGTTTTTATTTTTTAATGCTCAAAACAAATCACCCAGATATCACACATCAGTCCATCACATACAAAGAAACAATAGTCCAAGTTTTACACACAAACTAACCAAACTTTAGCCTTAATATAATGAACAATTCATTACAACGAAGAACAATATTATAACAATAGGATTGAGATAATTCTTCACAAGTTTATACACAAACTAACCAAATTAAGCACATATCACAAATCCTCCATGATTAAAACAAATAGCTACTACTTAATCAAAAGGTCAAAATGTCTCTATTGAGACGATTAAGTTCTAAATCTTTACAACAAATAAATCCCCCAAAGAGCGACAAGCATGGATCTTCAGATGTTTTCCTACATACATCAAGATAAAAAGATGAGTAAGCACAAGTAAAATGCTAAGTAAAATGACATTAAAAAAATGTAAAGCATGTGAAGATGAACAATGACTACTTAAAAACAAGAAATGCCTAAGCTCAGAAATTGCTCTGTTTGATATGTGACCTGAAAAGCAAGATAACTTTAAAGTTAAATTACTGAGCATGTACCAATAATAATACCATGAGAAATGGTGAACATTTGAATTCCATTGAACAGCAAGACATATGCATCCAGTTACTGCATGAACCCCACATATAATTTTTTTTTTCCTTCAGCAAACAAAATCAAACGAATTAAAATCTTAATCCTCCTAGACTAGTTCTTAGATCAAACAAAGAACAACCTAATAGCAACTCCGAATCCAACCAAACCAGCCAATCTCCAGTTCACCACTAATCCTCTGTTCCCTGAGCTTGCATTCTCCTGTGGGGCCGGTGCACCGATGCTAGGAGCAGCAGCATTCTCAGCTGGTGCTGATGCCGGTGCCATAGAATGATTCGACCCAATATTAGGCGGAATAATAAAACCACTGATCTCAACCACCGAAGTATTATGTGGCTGCGAAATAACAAGCTTGACAATATGTGCATCATTTCTGGCCCCAGGCTCAGCTGATCTAACCGTGATCACATTGCCACCGATATCAGCAAAGAGTAAGATACCCATTTTTACCCGTGCTATGCCCGGTGGTCTCAAAGTGAGTGGATACTTCGATGGAGGTATTTACTAATGAGAGAGCTTGCTGCTGTCATAATAGTCGCGGATGACATGAAGGGCTAGGATTCTTCTAAGGACATATGCGGGTTGGTTGGAGATAGCGGATGTGGCAGAGTCACCGGCAGCAAAGACAGTGATCATTTGGTGAGAGTTGATCTCGGCAGCCATTTGGGTTTGGGAGAGGATATCATTGTAGGAGGAGAATTCGGGGAATTGAGCGAGCATTTTGGTGATGTTGTGGCTGGTGGCAGAGGAGATGAAGGAGATGAGGAGAGCGAGCATAAAGAGTTTGGGAGCCATTGTGGTGAGTATAGTAGTTTGAATAGAGAAAAATAGAGTTTTATAGGGAGGTTAATTGACCTTTTAACTATATTTGGAGAAGTTTTGACAGTTGAGAGACCTTAGAGGATCCCTGAAATGTGGCGGCCTTTCAGATGTTAGGCCAATAGGAGAGGTTTGAATTTTTTCCTGGCCATCAGTTAGATTCTCAATGGACCGGGTCTCTGAAACCTGAACCAAACAGAAATTCTAGGAAGAACCAATCGACTAAGTATTGCCATGGATATAATGTTAGACACATACACCATAAGGTATGAGGCACGAGTCATGACGTAAGGTATGAGGCACGAGTCATGACACACTGACACACAAGAAAATTGCATAAGAATATATGAAACAATAATGCCTTGTTATGCAATAAATTTTAAAAGAATGCATAAAATGGCTTCAGATAAAACTCATTATAACAGATTTCAGTCATGTACATAACCAGCTAAAAGTTTACAACACCAGAATGTCCTAATATATACCCAGGACTTTGTTTATACGTTGTATGTGTTAGCTATGTGATGCAATTTGGTGTTATGCTATGACGATAAGCATGAGAAATTTATCAAAGGGTTTCTCTCCAATCCAATTTCCAAGACATTATCAACCTCGCCTTTTTTACAATTCAAAATGAGAAAAATAGTGCCAGAATGCCTTTTTTTCAAGGGTAAATACTGAATAACAAATTTCATTAGAAATGCTGGAACAGTAGGCAGATATGCTAAGACCTGAAACCTCCAAACTTGCATTAAAGCAAAAGATATAGTATCAGTTTCTAGTACATGAAAGAAACAACACAATTCGGGTTCAAAAGAAGCAGTCGTGGAAAACCAAGAATAAGATTGATGCTATCTTTCAGAAAAAGAAAAGCTACCAACATGGTCTCAGGTATTACCCCAAATCAGGGTAAAATATGATCAGTAAAGCATTAATCGATTGTGATCCTGTTATACATCACACATTAAATGCTCTACAGGTAAATAGAAGTAAGAGATTTGCAATTTACGACTCTATATCTTTGTTTTAATAGTACGCTAACAAACCTGAAATTATGCTGATCGAGCACAAGCATTTTGAAGGAACAAAAATTGCTGAGGACAGACTGTTGCCTGTTACTGTCTTATTGAAACTGCAAGCCCAAAGAGATCTCAGGACAAACCACTGATATTTAACACTGCATTCTTATTTAAAACATATTCGTCTTCAACTAAAGGAAGCGTCTTCCACACTTTCAGATTCAGTGGGTTTCTTTTGCTTCCTGTAGTGCCACGAAAGAAAATAGAAGTTATCAGTGAGAGACAAAATTGTTTGCTTAGAAAGACTGAATAAGTTAAATACCCACCTGTACAGTCATTGTTGTTCTCCACACATACTGCAGCATAATGAGAACCATCCAGTTCGAAATGGTGAACATGAAATGACATTAAGAAAAGTCTGAACATATGTATAGTTGAAGATTAACCATATAACACTGTAAAGAGGTTAATAATAGATCCAGAGACAAAGGGTTAGAAAATGAATAATAGAAGAGAAAGAAAATCAGTTTGAAGGATCTGTAAAGTTCTCCCAAGATGTAGATCAAGTCATACATATAAAATTAAGTTTTTTTTTAAATCCTTCTTGTTATTGTTTGTCTTCTACATACGTACTAACCATTTATTATTATAAATTAACAAAATATTTATCACTCTTTCTAGAAACTAATTAAACCAATGTATTTTCCTTTTTGGTTACTTCTTTGATTATATCAAATATAGTACATAGTTCTCATGTATTCATGGTCATTTAATAACTTAATATCTTTTTTATTAATAAAACTATGACCAGGATTAATGGGTTTGGATCCTCCATAAGATCAACCAGAAAAAGGATAAAGAAAAAGGGGATAAAAAGAATTAGTACCATGAAACATTATTCACTTTATGGTTAACAAACTGCAAAGTGGCTCAGCTCTCTTTTTTTTCTCCAAAATTTTTGACAATATGTCTCTTATAATTCTCTTTTCTTTCTCTCTATGCAATAACTCTCTTTTATGGGTTCTTTTGAGAGTGTACTATTTTGACTGTAAGCGCTAACATGATTGAAGGAACTACACATTCCACTAAATATCACTTAATCTAACAATATAATTACTCAATCAATCTACCCCTAAGAGTGTTCAACCTAAAATTTACAAATAACTCAATTCTAAATAATTAAGCATAAAAATAATTGAAAATAAAAAAATTCAAAAATTACATTATGTTCCAAGAAATTCAAAATAAATTGGAAAATGAGTTGAGAATAGATGCCTTGTCGTCTTTGTCTTCAAGGTCTTTGGAGTCAGAAGCCTATGGAAGAAAAATAGGACTTTGATCTGGAGTAAACAGAACAGATATGACAAAATCAATACATCATCAAAGAATTAGTAAAAAAAAGAAGGAAATTTGAAAGCATGAAAGGATGAAATTGGCAATCTTTGAAGGTTAATTCAACAAATCCTGCAACGCAAATCAACCTCAAATCACTCAGCATCCACGCTGCTCTCCCCACTCAAATCAACCTCTTCAACGCAATGCTGGAAAACACTGCACAAAATCAAAATAAATTTCACAAATTCCAACAGAAAAGGTCCAAAATAAAAAAGTTAGGGTTAGGGTTTTGAACGGACTCGAGGAGGGATGGATAAAGGAGGTGGCGGTGGCGGAGGCGACGGAATAGGGCGTCGGCGAGGTGTGAGGGGAGGCGCTCCAGCGTATAATCGCTTCTGACGTCGCCATGCCTCGACGATGGTGGCCATTGACGATGCCGAAGAGAGGAGAGGAGCTGAGGATCGAGGGGTTTGAGCTTAGGTTTGGGGATCGGCGATTGTCGAGCCTCGGGGATCCGAAGGCCGAGATCGTCTTCGATGATTTCTTGACGCGATTTTTTTTATCTCTGGTCAATGAGGACGAAAAAGAGTTCGACACAAAAAAAAAACCCTAGAGCGGTGATTTGTTTTGATGGGGGGAGGGTGTCGCTCGTTCTCTAAACCAAAAATGAAAATTTGGGACCGTCCCTTTAGCCCATTATACAATTTATTAGCAAAACTAATTCAACCCCAACGTTTTATTTTAAAACGTTGTCTTAGACTCTATTGTGACGGGTGGAACCGTCACAAAACCGTTTCCTTAGATAGCTAAGGGGACGGTTTTAAACCGTCCCCAAATAACTGTCCCCGTATACTTATTTTGTGGTAGTGTCAACAAGCTGAAGAATAAGTTTATGAAGGAAATTGGCAGGAAATGCTCCACTTTCGAAATCCTAACCGCATTGGTTTGGCAATTACGCACAAGGGCGATAGACCTAAGGCCTCGTACGGATGTTACTCTCATATTTCCCATGAACATGAGACAACACCTGGGCCAACTACTACATTGTAGTAGTGGCTACTACGGAAACCTCATCAACGTGGCCGTGATCAAGAATACTGCTGAGTTCGTTGGTGAAGCAACGTTACCGGAGGTAGCGAAAATGGTTCAAGATGCCAAGCGGAGGGCCATCGATAGATGCTCGGCTTGTTTGAGTCATGGGTTCGACAAGGAGGCGCTGGAAATTGAGCTCTCATATCTGGCACTCGGTGTATCTGATTGGAGGCGTCTTGGAGTTTATGATGTTGACTACGGATGGGGTGCACCCATGCACATCATGGCCCACCGTCGAGATATTGACTCGCCGGTTGGTGTTTGTGAGATTCTTCGGTCGCCGGTGTTCGAGGGAGGTGTTCGGTTATGGACACACAGTGTTTGGAAGAAACACTTGGTTGGCTTACTTGATCAACTAAAAATGGTGACATAAACGGAGAACGAATCAACTGGCTTTGGTCTATTGCACTAATGGTGCATCATAGAGACATCTATGTACGTTCCCTTCAATCAATGAATGAACTCCAAAGTACTCAAGCAATATCTAATGGTAGATATCTCTTTAATGCGTCATTAACGCAATTGATAAAGACTACTATCTGCTTCTCATTATTATTGTGTTAAAGTAAAACTCTATATCTTTTTATGATATCTTGTAATTGGAAGTAAATATGTATTACCATATAATTGGTGTTTATGAATTTATGCGTTGTGTTGAGAAATAAATTTCATCATAAATTTTAGAGAAAATGTTGTTATCCACACTACGGAGTTAATTATATATGAGACAAGTGTACTATATATATGAGACAAGTGTACATTTCAGTTTTATGTATAAATCAAAAAAATTATTAATTTTTATTACTCCTATTTAATTTGTCATAGACAGAAAGTCAACTCAGACAATTCTAACATTTATCTGAGCGAAAAGTTGACTATGTCATCACAGAAAGAATTGGAGAGATTAATCAAGTTTAAATTAAGATTGGGTAAGAGAAAAATAGAGGTTCTCATCAAAGAATCCATTTGCTTCAACGGCCTTCCTATCTGGTAGAATTACGCATTTTCGACAAGCCCAATTTTATTGAAGGCGGAGTCTAAAAAAAGATAAAAGAGCTAACTTCACATAACTCCTCTGTAATTGGATTTTCCAACTTTTTTCTTTTACACGCTTACAAAAAGATTTTGTATTCTAAAGTCACAGAAAAAACATCAAGCTTTAAGGCATTGAATGTTGGGTCTTTATAGTGGCTGAGCTTGAATCGTACGTAGGATTACATCCTTAACACGCTTCGTAGAGTAATTTTCCTCTGTGGCACTGTTGGTCTTGAGAGTGGAGACCCAAATCTAGAATCAAAATCAACAATTACATGAAAATTCAAGGCAGACCATGGGTATGGTCTGCGCCACACCAGGGTGTGGCAGAATCTGCCCTGTCTGTCATGGGTGTGGTCTACACCACACCAGGGTGTGGCAGAGTCTGCCCTGTCCGCCATGGGTGTGGTCTGCGCCACACCAGGGTGTGGCAGAGGCTGTCCTGTCTGCCATGGGTGTGGTCTGTGCCACACCAGGGTGTGGCAGACTCGTTTTAGAATCCTATACAGTTTGGGATTGTGTTTTGTTATAAATAAAAACACATCCCTTTAGGGTTTAAGAGAGAAAAAGAGCACGAAAAATAGGGTTTTGAGGGCTCTTTGAGGTTAGAAATCTTAGAGAGAGAGAGAGGCCAATTGCAAGCATTGTAATCTTCTTCAAGTAATCAAAGAATTATGTGGTGTGGCGCCCGAGGACGTAGGCACGTTGCCGAACCTTGTTAAATTTGATGTGTTCTTTCTTGTTTACTTTCCTATAAGTTTTTATCTTTGATTTGTGGTGAATTTTCTTCTTGCTCAACTCTCAAACACAAGATCCGGAAGGGTACGGATTTGATTTGATATTTCGAATCCCCAACAACTGGTATCAGAGCTTCATTCAGCAATTTGTGTGAAAGTCATGGCAGAGGAAAACAAATCAAAGATCGAGAAGTTTGACGGTTCAGACTTCGCCTACTGGAAGTCGCAGATGGAGGACTATCTGTACCAGAAGGACTTGTATCGCCCGCTGATGGGCAAGGAAAAGGGACAGAAGAAAGAGGAGTCAGATGGTGATTGTGAGGTACTGGATAGGAAGGCTCTAGAGCAAATCCGGTTGTCGCTCGCCAAATCAGTAGCCCACAATATTCTGAAGGAGAAGACGACGGTGGGGCTTATGAAAGCGCTCGCGAAGATGTACGAGCAACCGTCGGCAGCAAACAAGGTGCATCTAGTCAAAACTCTCTTCAACCTCAAGATGGCTGAAGGACGGTCCTTCACGATGTACCTCAACGAGTTCAACATGATTGTTGATCAACTTATCTCCGTGGACATCATATTCGATGACAAAGTGCGGGCCCTTCTACTGCTATCGTAGTTGCCGGATAGTTGGGCGGGTTGTGTGACGGCAATCAGCAATTCGGTGGGGAAAGAGAAGTTGAAGCTGAGTGAGGTTGTTAGCATGATTCTATCCGAGGAGGTTAGAAGAAAATCGTCCGAATCAGAAGGTTCAGGTTCAGCTCTAAACTTCGAGCAGAGAGGCAGAAGCCAGAAGAAAGGAAACCAGAACAGGAATCGGTCAAAATCAGTGAAGAAAAGGCCAAACTCGAAGGTTAGGCCTATCAAAGGGAAATGTTAGAACTGCGGCCAGGAGGGTCATATGTATTCAGTCTGCAAGAGTCCAAAGAGGGATGCGGGTGAGCAGGAGGCTCATATCGTGCAGGATGCCTTGATCCTTGCTATGGATAGCGACTCGGATTCTTGGGTCATCGATTCAGGAGCCTCTTTCCACGCCACTACTAACAGGAAACTCTTTCAGAATTATGTAGCAGGAGACTTTGGAAAAGTATATTTGGGGAATAATGAGCCCTGTAATATTGTTCGAAAGGGTGAAGTGCAGATTCAGATGAAGGGCTCTAAGTGGACATTGAAGAACGTGAGACACGTACCAAAGCTGAAGAGGAATCTTGTTTCGGTGGGACAGTTTGGAGTAGAAGGCTATGTTTCGACATTCACAAGGGATTCGTGGAGAATCTCCAATGGTACGATGATAGTTGCTCGAGGCAACAAGTTAGGAACTCTCTACCTCACCTTACATGCGAGTGACACCCTCGCAATTGTAGCTGGCAAAGAGAGTACAGATCTGTGGCACAACAGGCTAGGGCACATGAGCGAGAAGGTGATGAAGATTTTACATTCACAAGGAAAGCTAACCGGGATCGACACCGTGGAAGTCGGGGTTTGTGAAGACTGCATCTTTGGGAAGCAGAAGAGGGTTAGTTTTCAGAAGGGTGGAAGGCCACCTAAGCTCAGAAGCTAGAGTTGATTCATACAGATGTATGGGGTCCAGCCAGTGTGTCTTCTTTTGGCGGTTCGAGATATTATGTCACATTCATCGACGATCACTCGAGGATGGTGTGGATCTACTTCATGAAGCACAAGTCAGAGGTGTTTGGAATCTTCAAGAAGTGGAAGGTCATGGTGGAGAACGAGACAGATCTAAAGGTGAAATGTCTGAGATCAGACAATGGTGGAGAATACGAACTGGAGGAGTTCAAGAGGTTCTGTGCTACGAATGGTATTCGCTTAGAGAGGACTACTCCAGGGACGCCGCAGCAGAACGGCATTGCGGAGAGGATGAACAGGACCTTGACAGAGCGTGCCAGGAGCATGCGATTACATGCAGGTCTGCCTAAGACATTTTGGGCGGATGCGGTGCATACGACAGCCTACCTTATTAATCACGGACCATCAGTTCCATTAGATTTTGGAATTCCAGAGGAGGTTTGGAGTGGCAAGAAGATAAATCTCTCACACTTACGGGTATTTGGCTGCTTGGCATATGTTCATATCAGTGATCATGTCAGGGACAAACTAGAAGCTAAGTCACAGAAGTGCACATTCATTGGATACGGCATTGATGAGTTCGGGTATCGTCTTTGGGATGAGAAGAAAAGGAAGATCATCAGAAGCAGAGACGTGATATTCAATGAGGAGGTGATGTACAAGAACAGGGAAGATGCCAAGGATAGCCAAAGCAGTGAGAGCAGCATTTTAGATACAGATGGATCTGAGTACATGAATATAGAGGAACTTCCAGATAGGGGTGATGATGTTTGTTCTAATCAGAGAATGGAGAAGGCTCCAGGTGCAGAAGAAACTACCCAGGACGTAGAGCTTAGGAGGTCATCTAGGGTACCCAAACCAAATCTTAGATATCTTTTATCTCTTGACTACCTATTGTTGATAGATAGCGGTGAGCCGGAGTGCTATGAAGAGGCAATGCAAGTGAGTGAATCTCAGTAGTGGGAGCATGCTATGCATGAGGAGATGGGTTCTCTACTCACTAATGAGACATGGGAGTTAGCCCAGCTACCTGCATAGAAAAAAGCCTTACATAACAAATGGGTCTATCGGGTCAAGCAGGAGAGTGATGGAAGCAAGAGATTCAATGGCAGATTAGTAGTGAAGGGGTTTCAACGGCCGAAAGGAGTGGACTACACGGAGATATTTTTCCCTGTTGTGAAACTCACAACCATCAGAGTGGTGTTGAGTTTGGTAGCTGCAGAAGACCTCTTTTTTGAGCAGCTAGATGTGAAGACTGCCTTTCTTCATGGTGACTTGGATGAAGAAATCTACATGAAGCAGCCTGTTGGCTTCATTGAAGATGGAAAGGAAGAGATTGTGTGCAAGCTCAAGAAGAGCTTATATGGTTTGAAACAGGCTCCGAGACAGTGGTATAAGAAGTTTGATAACTTCATGCAGAACAATGGCTACAGAAGATGTAATTCGGATCATTGCTGTTATTTTAAAAGGTTCGAGTCCAGCTTTATTATTTTGTTATTATATGTTGATGATATGTTGGTAGTAGGACCATGTTTAGAGGAGATAAACAGTTTGAAGAAGCAGCTTGCAAAGGAGTTTGCAATGAAGGATCTAGGTGCAGCGAAGCAGATTCTAAGGATGCGAATCAGTAGGGATGAAGCTGAAGGGATATTAAGATTGAGCCAAGCTGAATACATTGAGAATGTACTTCAGAGGTTCAACATGCATAATGTTAAAGTTGTTAGCACACCCCTTGGAAGTCAGTTCAAGCTATCTGAGGAGCAATCGCCTAAGACAGATGCAGATAGAGAGCATATGAGCAGGGTGTCATATTCTTCGGTCATTGGGAGTCTCATGTACGCGATGGTTTGCACGAGGTCGGACATCGCCCATGCAGTGAGAGTTGTGAGCATATTTGCAAGCAATCCAAGGAAGCAGCATTGGGCGGCCGTGAAGTGGATAATGCGGTACTTGAGAGGGACAACGAACAAGCCATTATGTTTCAGGATGAAGGAGTTGGTGCTGTAGGGATACGTGGATGCGGACTTCGCCGGTGATCATGATACGAGGCGAAGCACCACGGGGTATGTTTATACCTTAGCGTCGACAGCAGTGAGCTGGATCTCACGTCTGCAGAAGATTGTGACTTTGTCTACAACCGAGGCTGAGTATGTCGCGGTGATTGAAGCAAGCAAGGAGATGATCTGGTTAAACGGGTGCTTGGAAGAATTGGATCTGAAGAAAGGGAGAGGAGTTCTTTATTGTGATAGCCAGAGCGCTATACATCTTGCCAAGAATCCAGTATATTATGCCAGAACGAAGCACATCGACGTCAAATACCATTTTATACGCTCGCTAGTTGAAGACGGAAAGTTGCATTTGATAAAGATTTTGGGGAGTCAAAATCCGACGGACATGTTGATGAAGGCAGTCACCATTGAGAAACTGGAATTGTGCGTAACTTCAGTTGGCCTTCACGAGTAGAAGACGAAGGCGGAGCCACACTACGAGGATTAGTGAGATCGTCGGGATATTGATGATTGAAGAATGAATTTTTCAAGTAGGAGAAGATGCTTACGAAGAAGGCGGAGTTCGGGAGAGCTCATTGATGGTGGTTTGATCTCCAAGTGGGAGATTGTTGGTCTTGAGAGTGAAGACCCAAACCTAGAATCAAAATCAACAATTACATGAAAATTCAAGGCAGACCATAGGTGTGGTCTGCGCCACACCAGGGTGTGGCAGAGTCTGCCCTGTCTGCCATGGATGTGGTCTGTGCCACACCAGGGTGTGGCAGACTCGTTTTAGAATCCTAAATAGTTTGGGATTGTGTTTTGTTATAAATAGAAACACGTCCCTTTAGGGTTTAAGAGAGAAAAAGAGCACGAAAAAAAGAGGGTTTTGAGGGCTCTTTGAGGTTAGAAATCTTAGAGAGAGAGAGAGAGAGGTCAATTGCAAGCATTGTAATCTTCTTCAAGTAATCAAAGAATTGTGTGGTGTGGCTCCCGAGGACGTAGGCACGTTGCCGAACATCGTTAAATCTGGTGTGTTCTTTCTTGTTTACTTTCCTATAAGTTTTTATCTTTGATTTGTGGTGAATTTCCTTCTTGCTCAACTCTCAAACACAAGATCCGAAAGGGTACGGATTTGATTTGATATTTCGAATCCCCGGCACTACACGGGAATTATTCAACTACAAGTAATATGCATTTTTATAATATTGGAATTCTTGTCAGGGGCACTCCGATTAATTGTTTATGAACTTAATTCACATCAGTTTCTCTCCTGATCACATACTCTCCCTCATCAATATCATCTGAATTCTTTTATCGAAAATATTCCAATTAAAGTTTGATTTAATAGGATTCGATGCAACGAAAATTTTGATTTATGTTAAATCAAGTTCTTATATAATTATAAAACCATGTTCTTATTGTAATAGAAAGAAGCAAGCGATTTTAATAAAAGCTGAAATATATTTTATAAAAATATAAGAATTTTACATCTAAAAATTGAAACTTACTGATAAAAAAAATTGAAACTTACTGATAAAAAAACCGAATAACATTACAAATTCATTACACATATGTAGAATCTTTTTGGAGATGATCAATAGAAACTGCAGCTTACAGATCGATTAAAAAAAGCAAGTGATTTTAATACACATATTTTAAAGTTTTAACTATTATAACTAAAATGTTATTTTATAAAAATATAAGAAGTTTATCAATTTAAGTAAACATATGGGTTAACTATTAAAGCTGAGAATAGAAATAGGCAACCACATATAACCAACAAAAACGATAACAAACGTTACAAATTAACAATTATTAAGCAACATTAATTGAAAAAGTTAAGCATTCATAAAATTAACTACTATAAACTAATACCATTCGTAATAGCAGCTTCATCATTGTGATTAGTCAAAAACACAACAGGGCACTAAACTCAATCAGATGGAGTTTGCTCTCCTAATCTGGAAAATTAAGATTAAGAAGAAACCTCGCCAATGTTAGTGCTCGTGCATACTGTTGGAAATTTTCAAATAAATAAAGATTATAGCTTGAATTTAAACCCGGAAATTAAATAAATAATACATCAAAGATAAATAATATAAATTAGAGAAACAGGCCTGACGGGAGCAGTCGTGTAAACACTGCCCTAGAAGATTGAGGACCCGCCTATCGCCCTGGCGCAGATGATCCCTTCTCCCCTAGCGGTAAAAACCCCCGGAAACGGCCCGGCCTCTGCACTCGGGCGAGAGTGCAGAGCTTCAGCTCAGATGAAGAAGTTGCCCATAAAGTAAAACTAAAGTATAGATGAAAATGATATGTAGAGGAGAAAAGAAAACAAGATAAGTTTTCCACATTTTTCTTCATTTTTCTTAAGCTCAACATATGTTGTTTATATAGGGGTTGAAAAGAGACGTTACAAAATCTCTCAATAAATTTCGTAACGTTCGTCATAATGTATAGTCATTATGCCCATTTTAATTGCAAATTAAAACACATTAAAACATATTTTAATTGCATATTTTAATTATAAAAATTTATTAGAATTCATTAAGGCAAAATTGCCTTTTCTTTAAAAATATCCAACAGTCCCCCCCAAAAGGCAATATTGACTGAAGATTCAGAAATCAAGAAATCATAAAACAAATATAGGTTGGGCAACCTTTCGTATCGTGAATTCGGGAGAGGTAGCTTTCGGCTTTGAACCTTTCCTTAGTGAGTTCATCGCCACCTGAGGGACATAATGGACTAAGCCTTGAATTAGGCCCCTTGAATCAGGTATTGATAAAAACACACACAATACGCTTCATCTATTGAGCAAAGCGGGTTGAGCGTTAAAGGCCATGCTCACAAAAAACCGACTCATGAGAGTTTCTAGGGGTTAGACCAGCCTCCCCAACCGCGGCCATCACGGTTCCTCTCACGTAGGTAAGTCCTCAAAGGGTACTACAGCTGTTTATTTAATACCCCCCACAATACACACGTTGGACTTATTAAGAGTAAAACTCAGCCTAGCCAGCTGTATCATAAGAGCATCGTCATCATAGAGAAGGAGTAGTAGCAAATGCTACATATGATATATAAATATATCTAGGTCGATGCTCCACACGAGAGTCACTTGTCCAGCTTGTTTCTACCACATTGAACCGACATTGGGACTACGTCGCCAAATAAGGGTTGGGTTGCCGCTGTCAGTGACCTCATCTATGGGCTTAACCCCATCTCCCTCGATGAATCCAGAACCACACTCCTGGATAGACCCTTTGTCAAAAGGTCAGCAAGATTCTTTTTACAGACTTTACAAAGTCTAGAATCACAACTTTGCCTAACAGGCGTTGTATTTATTTATCAAGTTCTTATTTTGTAATTAGTCCATCATATTGTTTGAAATTGACATTAGGTCATGGTCTATGATCATAAAAGATCATAGTCTATGTCTGAAGATGTAAACACATAGTGTTTGTGCAGATTAAGATTTGACCTTAATATCTGAACATTTCAAACTAATGTGGAACTAAAATTCTGTAGTTATGCATATGCACATACATGAATGAAATTAATAATAGATACATGCAGAACATAATAGGATTTCGTATCTTAAAATATATTTTCGTATCTTAAAATATATTTCATTCTTCATAATTCAAATGCATAAAATTTTTAAATTATTCTATTATAAGAGGTTACAAATTGGTTGCCTACAAAGGAGACCGTCCAAATTTAAATCGGTTGCCTACAAATGAGACCTTCCAAATTTAAATTGGTTGTCTACAAAGGAGACCTTCCAAATTTATGTTGCCATTTTCTAGTACCACCTCTTATACAAATAATAATAATAATAATAATATTTGTACATACGTGCTTTAAAATTTTCAAGTGCATTCTTGCATAAAACCTTGTAATTAATCATGTAACAAATGCAAGTTATCTAAAAAGACATATGAATATTTATTACAATATCCATCAAAATGCAATAAAAGAAAATGAACTTTACATTTGAAGATTTGAAATATAATCCACCATATAAAATAGAAATTTTAAAAGATACACCTCTTTGATTTGGTTCGCTCATATATTGATCATTTATCATTAGGCAATATACGATGCAAGAAGCGTAATTAAATAAATGAATATGAATATTTCTCATAAATCCGGACCTCTTATTCCAAACCAAAAACTCCTAAAGCGAAAAGATTAAAGTTTTACTCGGGTAGTTAGCCAGGTAAGGATAGTAATAGAGGTTGATCAAAGATCAATTAAGTACCTCGTTCCTTACAGAGCGCGTTACGCAACCCTTAAACCTTGCCTTAGACACCAACTAATCCAAGAAAACTTGAATCGGTTCACTCAATGAGTTTTTGTTTCTTAACAGAATATAGAAACTTAAATTATTTCCTGCAATCATTTAAATTGCCTAGCAATTATACTGCAAACATATGTTGGATAAGGCCGAGGAGGGGTTTACCTATTGATGTTCGAACCTCATGATTTTCATGTCTTGAGAGTAAAAACATATCTGCTGCAGACAACTGCCACAGAAGTTGTTGAACAAATTTGCATTCACTTTTACCACCTTCTGTACTAAGCTTATTAGATGCATAAATACACTAAAGTATGGAATTATTAATAATAGAAGGTACCATATTGATAGGTTAAAGAAATAAAAGTATTAAACCATGAAAAAAAAACAGATATTTCAAAGCATCTATACATCCAGAGTTTGTTCTCTTTATTCTTGTCAAAACCATGCATATGAAATTTTCAAGAATAAAATTGTACACTGCTATTTGGTGTCAATTGACATATTAATTTATAAACCTCATGTATAGGACACATGCGTTGCATGGCAAGCTAGATTAATTACTAGTCAATAATAATTAATAGCAATTAATCAATTACATTAACTAATTAATTTTAGCAATTAATTATTATAATTGTCCGATAAACAGTAAGGAATACTAACGTTAATTTTCAGTGAACAGTAATTCATATTTTTTTTTAAGATGAACAGTAAATTTCATATTAATTGCAGCAATTAAACAAATGTTGTAATTAAAATAATCTCTACAATTAACAGAAATGCTTAATTACAATATTGTGGTGAACAGTAACCGAAATACTTTCTCTGTGAACAGTAACATTTAATAAATTTTAATGAATAGAGAAATTTTTATTTTATAATGAGCAGCAATTTCTGATTAAATTGCGAACAGTAATAGCAAAATTTTTTATATTTTTTTTTAATTCGGATGAACAGTACTATCTCGAATGAACAGTAACTTTAAAATAACTTTTTAGGATTTAAATCAAAGCTATAAACTCCTCAATCTTCTAGATTGTTGGAAATTTTCAAATAAATAAAGATTATAGCTTGAATTTAAACC
>BQKN01059898.1:77870-102913 GCA_022839385.1 Asparagus kiusianus
CCCCCCCCCCCCCCCCCCCCCCCCCCCCCCCCCCCCCCCCGAATTTTAACGGTTTTGGGATATTTTGGATTTTTTCCCCGTAAAAGTATACTTACATCCTAGTTTGATATGAATTATATCAATTGGATTTAAAGACATATACACAAACTTGTTTGAGTTTAGAGGCATAGATGATAGTATCTAGGTTTATAAATAAACCAGAGTAAAACTTTAGGCTCAAAGGCAACAACCCATTTCTATTGTCTTTTTTTTTATAGGTAAGAATAGGGCAAGTTGCTCTATCATAATATGTATTACAACACAAAGAACAGAATTTACAGTTAATATCTAGGTATGATTTAGCTAGAGATCTCCCATTGGTAGAGGAGTGGACCTTCGTCATCATTCTACACGACGAGAGATGCACAAGAAAATCACTAGTAGATATCACATTGTGCTATACATGATAAGAAAAATAGAAAACCAAAAACATAAAATAGTATCTGGTAGTTACAAAAGATCACTGTCCAAAATAGAAGTTTATGGTGAACTCAAAATGGGTGGGTAGCTGCTGCTGGCTAAGGGTTGCCTGCGGCCTTGTTGTTGTCCTCGCTGGAGACGATAAGCTCAGAAATACCTCTCTCCCGAACGATTTCTTTCAGCTTGAAGCCCCTTTTTGTTGCCGATGAACCTGTCCAGAAAAGGAGATAGTAAGCGATCTTGAACTGTTGGGGAGTTGAAACTTCTCCTAAGAAGATATAGTTATTGCGAACTCTCCATAAGACCCAGCAGATAGTAGGGAAGCAGAACCTCCATAGTTGTCTCAATGCAAACTCAGTAGACTTGTCAAAGCACATATCAAAACATTGGTAAATGATAAGAGGTGGAGATAGGATACCAATTTTAGGGAGAAAAATTCCCAAACTTGATTGGCAAATGGACAGTTAGGGAATAGGTGGCCATGTGTTTCTTGGTCGCTTATGCAGAGGGAGCAAGACGGATCACCTGACCACCCTTTGATAGTGAGCCTATCCTTGGTGAGAATGAATTTTTCCAAATGATCAAGGAGTGAGGGCTACAAATGCTACCATCTAAGAAGGAGTAGGAGTAGAAGGAGTTGACAGAGAAAACCTCGGAGCAATTAAGTGGCCACATGACTTCGTCTAGGTCTGAAGATGGGCAAAGGTTGGCCAAGGCTAACAAATGGTTGAGAGCCTGATCTTGCAACTTTTCTTACTCTCCTATAGGTCTCCTGAGAATTGGTCTCCAAGTTCAATTATCTTTGTGGAATCTCCCTTGTGACTTAATGTTATCTTGCTTAGTGAAAGCAAGGCTATGGGTTGAAGGGAAAAGACTACCAAGAGAATTGTCTCCAATTCACTTATCCTCCCAGCAACGAAACCTAAGACCATTACCTAGACGCAATTTGACTATAGCGGCAAAAGATTGGTAGATAGAATATACGTCCTTCCTAAGTTTAGAACAATTACCTTTAGATAGTATGCTATTAGGGTTGGTAGGGTCGATAGATTGAAGCACATGGCCTACATGATTATTGTTAGAGAGGTATTTCCAAACTAGCGTTGTTAAATGGGTGTGTTTGGATATTAAATGGGCAAATGAGTGGGCATGTTTTGCCATTTACCTATTTATGGCCCGTTTAATATTTTTGCCCACCCATTTAATAAATGGACGGGTTTTTGCTCACCCATTTAATATTTCTAAATAGGCGGGTTTTTGCCCACTCATTTAATAAATGGGCCACTCATTTGTCCATTTAACTATAGTAACTATATATAATACTTTTAGAGTGTTTTTTGTAAACTTTTAGGGTGTTTTGTAAACTATTGGGGGTTTTTTACAAACTTTTTAGGGGTTTTTGCAACCTTTTTCGGGGCTCTTTGCAACATTTTTGGGGGTCTTTTGTAGACTTTTTGAATATTTTTTACAAACTTTTTGGGGGTGTTTTTACAACTTTTTGAGGATTTTTTTTTTTGCAAAATCTAACCAAATCAAAATTTTATTGCGTTTGATGAATTAAACAAATTAACCACAAAATTGTTTCTTATCCTATCACAGTGTGTATCAACAAGACTACCATAATCTTCTCATGTTTACTACACCGGTTAATTGTCCATAAAACACTCTAATTATTGTTAGGGCCTGTTTGGTTCATTTCCTTTATTTTTCAAAACACATTTTCCTTCACTTTCATCATTTTCCATCCTTATAAATCTCTCACATCAACCAATAATATGGTGACAACTCATCTCATATCATCTCATTTCTTACTTTTAAAAATAAACCAAACACAAGAAATGTGGCACATCAATCAACTCATCCAACTCACCTCACCTCATTTTCCTTCACTTTCTATCATCTTTAAAAGTTACTCACATCATCCAATAATATGGTGACAACTCATCCCATCTCATTAAAATTTTCGTTCCATCCCTTTCCTCCAAAAGAATAAGAAAATTGATTTTCCTAAGTATGGGTCACATCATCCAATAATATAATAACAACTCATCTTCTCTCATCTATTTTCTTAGTTTTAAGAATGAACCAAACATAAAAAAAAGAACCTAAACAAGGAAAGTGGAGGAAAACATCAAAAATTACTCATCTCATCCATATGGTGACAACTCATTTTCTCCCTCACTTTCTTTTATGGTTTTGACAAACCAAACATCTGAAAGTGAAGGAAAATATCAAAATTCACCTATATTAATTTTCTTTCCCCTACTTTCCCTCACTTTCTGCATTTTTTTACGAAACAAACATGCCCTTAATATCCGGTGGAAATCTTTACAAACCATGGAAAAAAATTAGCAGCATAATTTAATGCAAACAACAAATTCGAAAAAAAAAGTTCCAGCATAATTTAATGCAAACAACAAATTCGAAAAAAAAAAGTTCCTTCACCTCCACGAGATACTACGAAGCTTAATGGCACCGCTATCCATCGCGACTCTCTCCGCCAACTTCCTCATCTCCTCGTAGTAGAACAAGCAGACGCTCTTCTTCAATCCTTTCTGTGGCACCGATGCTACTGAGGGCACCACCGTCGCCGCCCGCAAAGACTATGACGAGCTCCGCGCGATGTGGACCTGCCCTCCGCCCTTGACGCAGTCCGAGGAGAGATCGAAGCTCGCGAGCTCCGACCGAATCGATCTTAGACTTCGATTTCGGATGGAGAGTGAAGACTGAGAATTTAGGGGTTTCGAGTTGGGGATTTTAGGGTTAGGGTTTGGGGTTGGGTTTTGGTATCGGAGCGTCGCCGCCATCTCCCGCTAAATCCGGTGATGTACCAAAAGAAACAAAATCAAGTCCAGATCTAATTCAAAACAAACAAAACAAAAAAAACTCATCAAATCAAGTGTAGATCAAGAGATTAAAATTGTTCCAAAACCCCAAAAAGGCGCCTCATCGGAATCCGATAAGAAGAGGCGGGAGCTCGCCGCAGCAGCGACCAATGTGTTTTGGGATGACGGAAAGAAATGAGAAGTTGCTCAGAGCTTTGGGTTTTGGTTATACGGGCGGGCAAATGGGTGAGTAAAAGACCGTCCATTTAGCACCCGCTTAGTGTATTTTGAGATGGACTCGTCCGATTAGACCCATTTAATTAAATAGGTAGGTTTTGGACGGGCCAAGTGATGGGCGGGCTAGATGGGTAAATGAGCATGAGCAAAAATTGTCTTCCCTATTCCAAACCCATTTTTATTGTTAGCATCATCACATCTACTTGTATCGAAATACTGATTCTATAGGAACGTTCGGTCAATTATTGATAAGTCTCGTTGTTCCTATTAGGGAGTTTTTTTAATATCAGTTCTCTCTCAGGAGGCATAAATGCTATTACAATCACCCTAGTGCCTAAAATCAACAACCCTACTAGAGCGTTTGACTGGAGGCTTTCTCATGTTGTAACACACCATATAAGATGATATCCGGTATCATTACCAATAGGCTACAACCTGTGATATGTGCTCTGACTCGGTGAATCACTATTAGAAAGAACATTTCCCCTAGATGAATGACGAAAGTAGACATTAGGAAGGCTTATATATGATTCAGCGGATCAGAGATGCTTAAGGAGCCTATCATCATGTTTGAGTTTTCCACTTCAATTCGTTGGCTGGATTGTGGAATGTATATCTACTATGAAATGTTCTATCATATTGGATAGGAGTAGCATGGTTATTTTCCATCTAGGAGAGGACTGAGGCAAGGGGATCCACTACGTACCTCCCCATCTCTTTATAATTTGTATGGAGTATTTTTCCAAGAGCTTGCTAAATCTCAGTTAGAGCTGATTCTAAAATTCTACTCCAATTGTGCTCCTCTCAGTCTGCTCATCTCACTTTTGCAGATGATCTTTTGCTTTTCGCTAAGACTGATATTCTATCTATGAGCTTATTGAAGACCAAGATGGATCAATTCTCCTTGAGATCAGGGCTTACAATCAATCCTATGAAGAACAGTATTTTTATCCCCAGAACATCTTCTCAAGTCAAAGCTAATATTGCTGGATTTAGGAAGGGGTTTTACTTGTGAAATATCTTAGGATGCCTCTTTCTACTAAAAGGGTTTCACATAATCACTACCATGAATTAATCTCTAAGCATGAAGCTAAAGCTAAAGCGTGGGGGTGCTAATAAGCTATTTTACACTAGACGTTTGGAGTTGGTTAAATCTGCTTTATTTAGTATATATACACTCCTACCGGTCAGGTATGCTTATTTTCCCTAAGAATGTGGCTAGGCAATTCACTCAATTGAAACAAGATTTTCTTTGGATCAAGTGGCTTCATGGCCATTATTTGAAGAATGGGACCTTCTGGATGGTGCGGGCGGTAGCTCATGAATCTTGATTTTGGCATAAGTTGATTCAAGTTGGAGACTGTCTGCTAGATTTCTTTCGAGGTGCTACTATAGGAGAGCTATGCTTCGTTTGTTGATGGTAAGTTTAAAATGTCTAAAGCTTATGAAATCCTATTCTTGTCATGATTTTCCTCTTTTGCAATAGGCAAATACAGTGTGGTGCCATGTTTCTGTGCTTCGACATGACTTTATTTTGCGGCCTGCTATGCGGAACAGGTTGTTAATTAACTCAAAATAGATTAGTTACTTCAGGGATTGTTTAAAATAGCAAGTGCATCTTAATTATGTAAAGCTGAAGAGGTGATTAGGCATTTTTTTTAATTTTCCAGTTGCAGCAATGATTTGGAAGAAAGTGTTTGTTTGGTTGGATTAAGAGCGCAATCTGATCCTTTGTCATGATGAGATAAGTTGGTTTTGCGACCATTTAAAGGGAAAAGGCAATAAAGAAGAAGGTTTTGCATGCTTAATTATTGGCAACCACAGTTTATCAATTTATGAAGTGAGTGCAACTATCGGAGATTTCAGAATAAGAAGAGGACTATTAATGGTATTGTGCAGCAAGTAAAAGTGGATTTACTTACTAGAGGTCTAAATTATGTTTTACCCCCTCAAAATACAGAGTGAATGGAGAGATTATGAGAGCGTGAGAGCATGATGTATTATTGAGCAATTGTGTTTTGTAAATCCAGTTTTGTTGGTTGTTGGTTGTTGCTTGCGCTTCAAATTCTCTAGTTGGTAAATGAATAAATATTTTAATTACCAAAGTTTTTTCATTTACATGTTTTGGATTATTTTGTAAAATGAGGAGATTTCTCATTTGGGAGATGCTTTTTGAAAACCAGTTTTTGTAGCATGTGTATTATCATGTCTACAATCATTTCCCAAAGTTTTATATTTTCTAAATTTGTTTGATATTTTTAAACAGGGTTTTGAATTCAGAAAATTGCTTCAAACCTGCATATTATCATATATCAATTTGCGGTCGACCACCACGGTCGACAGCCTTGAGTCCAGAGACTCAGATTGTGTTTTGGTGGCTCGCGGTTGACCGTGGCGGTCGATCGGATAAAGTCCAGAGAGTTTTGCGGTCGATCGCCACAGTCGACCGACTGTTGTCCTGAGCCCAAATTTTGTTTCTGAGCTGCTCGCGGTCGACCGCGCGTTTTCCACAGTCGACCGCCGAAGTTACCGTTGGATTCCAACAGCTATTTCCAGCCGCTATTTTTGTAGGGTTTTTTGGTCATTCTCTTGGGGTTTTTGCTGAAGTTTTGAGTGGGTATAAATACCCCCTTGCTCTCATCTTTCATAACTAATCTAATAGAATGTTTTAAAAGAGTTTAACAAGGGTTTAAACTTGTTTTGAATTTGTTTAAAAGAGTGTTTAAGAGTTTGTTTGTGAAGAGAATTTCACAAGAGCTTGGGGAGATCATCAATCTTGTTTGAGCTTCAATCTTCATCCCTCCACTCTTGATCTATTGAGAAGTTTTCTAAACTCTATTTCTAGTTCTTTTATATATTTGATTATCATTGTTATTAAGCTAGAACTATATTGAGTTTAGTTTTGATTTATATCTCTTTGTTCACACACAACCTATTGAGCTTGTTGTATTTACATTCATAGTATAATTTGGGGTTATGGTTTGTGACTAAGAGTTGTGCCTAATTGAGTTCTCGTCTTATTTAGAGAACATTAATTTGTTGTAAGCTTAATTTGTGAGGATTCACTTTGTAATACACTTGTACACCGAAAGGAGTGTGGTGAGAGATGGGGTCGTCCCAAGAGGAGTGCGGTGGGTGGTAATGACTAGAGGTAGGTTATAATTCCTAACACTTGAGAGAGACACGGGCTAGAGACCAACACTTGTGAGGGTGTAAAGTGGGATTACAAGAGTGGATTGTAAAGTTTTCGGTTAACTAGAAAATCATATTGTGTGGTGTAAACGTTATTCGGGTAAGTATAGAATACTCGGTTGTGAATAGTGGATCTCTCCCCGGGAGTGGGGAGCGGAGACGTAGGACAGAAGGTCCAAACTCCGTGATCATATTGTGCGTTTGTATTATTTATATTGTCTTATCACAATTGTATCTTTAGTTTAGATTGTTTACCCTTGTATTAATTTATATATCCTTACATATATTTCATCATATACCTTTTTGCTAGGATATATCTCTTTATTCATATTGCATATTCTTGCTCATATCATATTGTATATATATCTTGCAAGAATAATATTTGAATTAGTTTTAAATTGGCATAAAATTGGATTAGATTAGCACAAGATCCTAATCACCCCCCCTCTAGGGTCTAACATTATCGACCCTTCACCAATGTTTATATTAGCGACGGAATGATGTCCATCGCTAATGGAACCATGGTCAATGACAACGTTGGTGACGGGCAATGTTGGGCCCATGTAAAAAAGGGCAGGTAACCCAAACCCCTTACCCTAACCCTTATTCTCCTATTTTTACCGTCAGCACCTAAAGTCCTCCTAAATTTTTGTCCCCAGCTCCTCCAATTCCCCCACCATCTCTATCATGTTCCAGACCCACAAGCTTGTTGACGCGATGTAAGTCATGTTGGTCAATTAAGGAAGCAACGAAAGGCAGCTTGATTTCATTGACAAAGAGAGGAGGTGGCTTACTTTCGGTGGCCATGTTGACAAAGAGAGGGAGACAGCTTGATTTTGTTGACAAAATCAAGCATGATTTGTTGACAAAATAGGGGGTATGGAAGCTATAAAGGGACACCCCCGCTACTCTGTTAATATATCAATCAGAAGCTTGAGAGAAGAGAAATAATCAGAATCTTAAGCAGAGTGAAGAGAGTGATTAGAGTTTTATTATTTGGGCAATTATCTATGAGGGCTTGAGAGAAGAGATAAAATCAAGAGTGATTTGCTTGAAAGATTATTGAGTGATTGTAATCTCTATTTGTACTCTCTCTCCCTTATTAGTGAGAACTATCCCCTCCTTCTCCCGTGAACGTAGGCATATTGCCGAACCACGTAAATTTGGTGTCTTGCCTGTGTAGTGCTTGTTTGGTTGTTGATTTGTGCTCCTATCTCGTTTGTGATTTCGACTCCGCTGTGCACAAAAAGAATATTGAATCCTACCACCACTTCTATAGCCTCCTCTTGGCTTCGATTATGATCGATTGAATGAACGGCGGTTTAGACTACTGCCTCTTACTGCTAATGCATCTCCTGATGCCTTCTCGGAGAGTTTATTATCACTCTTCCTCAACTCATAATTAACTAATACTAAGGTCACTTCCTTATAACAGACAGTGATTCTATCATTAATCATTGTAAGGACAAATGTACCATAATCATCCTCTGGCAATGAACAAAATAATAACATCGCCTTATCTTCATCCTCTACCATGATATCCACATTGGTCATATCTGATAGTAATTTTATAAAATTATTAACATATTCTCTAATGGAAACTCTTCTCTTCATTTTGAATTGGTAAAACTCTCTTCTTTAAATAAAGCCTATTCTCAATGCTCTTCGTCAAATACTTGTCATTGAGTGTTTCCCACAACCGTTTCGCCGATGTTTCATTCATTACATCATAAATCAAATCCGGCGTTGTTAATGTTAAATATCACACAGTCAAATAAAATCACAGAGTTTGCAAGAGGTCGCTTTCTTCTTTGACTTTATGCCTGATTCCAAACTTAGGATGATTGAGCAATCTACACATAAAGAATCGTAAGACGACGGGAACAAGTTCCCCCGTGGTACCTCCGACGATCAAGTCAGTTGATAAACTTGAGCTTAAGTGGAGTAACGGAACTATGTATTCTTGTGCTATGTGCATTAGAGATGATGATATCTGAGATTTAGGTTAGGATGAGAGTTTAGATTACCCACCTTTTAGATCGTGAATCCTTTGGCTATGGCGAATAACATCTGCATATATAGAGGATACCAAGGGTAGATTGGTCATTTTGGTCATACAAATGGCGGTGATAATGTGTGAGCTGGAAGGCAAGTCCTCTTTTGCTCTACATGTGTCGGCTGGCGACAGGAAGAAGATCACTTTAACCTCGATTTGAGAAGCGATCGATGGGACGTGAGCTGATAAGCGGCGTGATGATGCATGGTCTATGAGTAGACATGATGTGACTTGTTGTCAGGATGGATAAGCTTTGACAAAGTTATCTGAGAAGCAATGTCCCTCATGATGGGAGTTGACTCATTGAGAGGAGTGACGACTCGCTGAGAGGAGTGACGACTCGCTGAGTCTACTAGGATCTTAGTGAGTTGCCTGCTGCGAGATGGCTGACTGGTACTGCCTTTCAAGTCGATATTGATGAATATTGACTCGTCTGGTCGGCTGAGTCAGATTGCTAGCTGATCTCTAGCTATCTCTCACGTTGGTCGAGATGTCGACTCATCCGATCATATATCTGGAAACAGTTGTACCTCATAACAGGCATCAAACATGATCTAATAACCCCACATGCTCTACTATTTATTTTCTTCCAAACCTTATCCTCCATATCGTCAGGTTTCTCTTGTAATTCAAGAGTCTCCTCTAAAATTTGGGCATCTAGTGCATCCATCACTTAACACCTCCACAAACCAAAACATATCTTGTCATCACATTTTTTAATATCAATTTTTGTATTGTTAATGCTCAACCCTTGTATCGCCTTAGTCAAGGACGATCCCGATATACTTGCTTCGGTCATTTTGACAATCTAATCTCTAAATTACACAACTGTAACTTAAATTGAAAAAGAGCAAAATTGTATCGCTTTAGTCAAGGACGATCTCGTTTGTACCTCCAAACGAGAATCCGCACCTCCAAACGAGAATCCGCACCAAATCCTCCAATTGATTTCACCACCACTCCTTGAAAGATGAAATCCTTGTAGAAACCCTAGCTTTCTCCTCCAATCCTCCAAATTGAACCCCAAGCCAACTTGAAGCTCTGATATCACTTTTTGTGCGCAGCGGAGTCGAAATCACAAACAAGATAGGATCACAAATCAACAACCAAACAAGCACTACACAGACAAGATACCAAATTTACGTGGTTCGGTAATATGCCTATGTCCACGGGGCAAAGAGGGAATAGTTCTCACTAATAGAGGGAGAGAGAGTACAAGTAGAGATTACAATCACTTAATAATCTCACAAACAAATCACTCTTGATTTTATCTCCTCTCAAGTTCTCTTAGAAAATTGCCCAAATAACAAAACCCTAATCACTCTTTTCACTCTGCTCAAGATTCTGATTATTTCTCTTCTCTCAAGCTTCTGATTGATATATTAACAAAGCAGCGAGGGGTGTCCCTTTATAGCCTCCATACCCTTATTTTGTCAACAAATCATGCTTGATTTTGTCAACAAAATCAAGCTGCCTCCCTCTCTTTGTCAACATGGCCACCGAAAGCAAACCACCTCCTCTCTTTGTCAATGAAATCAAGCTGTCTTTCGATGCTTCCTTAATTGACCAACATTTGTAAGATGGTGGTGAAGAGGAATTTCAGTGTGGCGAATCGCCATGGATTGGGATTGCTAAGGTACGTTGTGCTTGTTTTTATTTGTTTGAGTAGGGGTAATTTTTTTGTTGAATTGGAGTAAATTGGTGTTGAATTGTATAATAAATTGGATTGAAAAGTGGAGGTGTTATTGTATTCGAAGGGTTGAGTGAAGGTAGGATCACTGACACTCACTAGGCCTTTCAGTTAGTGAGGACGAGGAGTATTTGCTTATAGATCCTTACTAACAATAATCATCCCTGACACTTTTTTGAAGGTAAAATTTTTGTTTTAATATTTTGTTTTGAGTAGTAGAATTAGAGAGCTGGGACTTATGTTTTTGCTATTAGATAATTAATTGCTTTAATTTATGTCATTTGTTATTTTAGAGTTATTGTTTTGTTGAAAAAATTAACGTTAGTACGTTTGCTTTATTATTTTTAGATTTTAGTGTAGTATTTTCTTCTTATTGATGAATAATAAGTGAAATGACAACATGCTTCTAGAAAACTCAGTTTTGTCAGTTAACCACTTGGCTCAAACTATCGACAAGCATGTAGTATTCAACTGGTTTAATAAGTTCACATTAAATTGAATCCTCTCTATCTAACATGGCAAAAATGATTTGGAATGCACTGCTCCCTATCATTCTTCGAATACCAATTTCTTAATCTTATTTGGTTGTTAAACATGTTTTATGTTTTGGAAAATCATTAGACTTTGCGAATAGGACCAAGTAATGTCAAGTTTCTTTGAGATATTCCAAGTTGTAGTCATAGTCCATATGTACAAGCATTCTATATTTTATTTTGCAATATTCAACAAATTTTTATGTTTGCGCTAACTCATAACATAGGAGCAGGAAATCATGGAAAATATACATGGATGACTACATTGGTTGATGTGTTTCCCATAAGGTAAAGATTATTTCTTCTAAGCCTTTCATGTTTGATGTTTAATTAGGAGATATGAATTTCACATTAACCCTTATTTGTTGTTTAATTAGGAGATATGAATTTCACATTAACCCTTATTTGTTTTCTTCTATGACGAGACATATGATGATATGTGAATATACTTGCAAATTATTTTTTTGTGTGTAGCTACCTTGTGCTTTAATTACTGCCCGCAAGTTAATTATTGCCCTTCGACAGTTAGAATCAAGATGTTATGAAAATTATAAACTATATAAAGTGATAAATTCTAATATACGAAGTTGCTTTTTTGGTGATATATGCATCTCCATTCGAAGATACTATGAATCTCAATGTTTCTATATATAGACACATGTTAGCCTACCACAAATGTTATTTATGTCAAAGAGGTTTCATGGGAGAACCTGATGAAATGGGACCAGGACAAGATGAACTTCACGAGTTTCAAATATTCTTGTATCTGCCAAAAGCTAGAAGAACCAGAAGGATTAGCTGAACTAGGCAACAATGATCGAAAAAGATTGTGGACAACAAAGATTATGAAGGCTAACATAATAAAGGCTGACCAAGAAGACACTAAGGTCCAAGGAAGCATATTGCTCTCCATTCAAACCAATACTGTCAGATTTACCTACGCTTTTTGATTGCTGAAGTTGACTATGGCTACTCGCCAATTTGATGTTGATCTTAATCACGTACGTTGATAATTTAGTCGTTCATGCTGATGTAGAATTAGTGAAGGTGGTCAGTGACTCAGTGTGACGTAGGTAACGTATGCAATATGTTGTGACTGAAGTATTGTAACCTATTAGACTTTAGGTTCTTAATTGTTGTGGCTGATTCACTGATCTTTGCTTGACGTAGAGAGCTTCAAAGGAGTTAATTTGGTTTGTAACACATAACATATATTTTTTAAAGTTAACTAAGATTGTGATATGTTTTGTTCCCCCCAGTTTCATCTCTATGAAAAACTTATGGCTAATTCTTAAAGCTTTAATTTAGTTATCAATTTATGAAATGTCTCTGGCATTTAATTTGCTAGGAAGCTAATGAAATTTGGTTATCGATATAGAGTTAGATTTTTACTCCTTATGATTCATGTAAAGATATTTATTGGTTATAACTCACTTGAACAAATATGAAATGAGATTTATCCTAAATACTATGTGAGCCTATTATGATTTATGTAACCACATGTTAGTTGGATGTTTCAAGATCATTGTAAATTTACTTGTTATTCATTGCAAAAATTATTCTCCATTGCAAATGATAATTAGGCTAATAATTAGGTTGAAAATGACCCTACGAATTTCTACACGCCTTAAGAAAAAGAGTTATAGAAGTTCTCTCAAACAAAGCTTTGAAGGAAAGATTTTAACTGCTCAATTAATTTTTTGAAGATCAATATGAGTGCTTTCTAGTATTTATATGAAGCTCTAGCCCATTTATTGGGAAACATGTGATCATTATTATGCTTATAAAAGATGTGCAGTATTAATACGAAAGATCAGAAAATACATTTTTAGTTATTAACCTCAGGGAACTTTTTTAATATTTAGATCAATACATTGGATGTAGTTGGCATAAGACTTTTGAGACACATAATATTTTAGTGAGGCCATTGTGCATAGCTGGGGAACATTGGAGTATCTTAGAATTTTCAAGAATCTTAATATGCAATATGTACATCTCTTCAAAAGTTACTGTGTTGTGTTGTGTATTTTAGTTTTGTTAATGCATTTGAGATATCCTTTGATTTCTGAGGTTAAGTGCATGGATTCTTGAAAATCAGAAAAAGATATATCTATGTGTCACGTTAAGAGAAATATTTATAATTTTTATGTTCTCGAATTGTAAAAAGAGTGCAAGAATTAAATTTAAAATCACAATGACAATTCCAAATAGATGCAACCTTCTTTGTCGCCCTGCAAGCTATAAGTGTCGAGGTAATCGTATAATATCAACATAATATAATAATTAATTTGCTACTACTTATAAGTTTTTATGACTCGCAAATGCTTGAGTATGATACTTTACCTTAAAGAGGCTAAAGCATCTGCAGGATGAAGCCTATTTTTATAATAGCTATTCGTGATTAAATAAGGTGTCGATATCATTTTTATAATAGCTATTCGTGATTAAATAAAGAGGTGAAAGCATCTGCCGGATGAAACCTTTATTCTATACGAAGTACAAATTTTATAAATAATGATAATATTGTTGTGTGAAATTTTAGTTTTCTTCAAATTTTGTACATAGCATATGGTTTCTTAACACACATCACGTGCAATGCACATATTGCATACTAGTTTGAAAAAAAAAAGATTTGTACATTTCCTGAAAGAAGTATCTTTCAAAGATTTCACTAAAAAATATGTAGTTTTCATGCACATGTGAAATCCATATTAGGGTTATGTCAATTAGGGTTACTCATTCAAGTTTAGGTTTTACGGTTAAAATTGGGGTAATCAGATTTAAATCTAGGATAGTTAGGAGTGAATTTTATTAGGGTTAGATTTTGGATATTTACGTTTACAGATAAAATTAATGCATAATTATGAAATTATAACACCACAAATCAAATTATCAGAACTAAAAAATAAAAAAATTAATGAAAAAAGAGGTTTACCTTAAAGGAGGCGGCGGTAGGCCTAGAGCAAGGTAGCGACGGTGCACCTGAACCAAAGAGGCAGCGACAACGCTCATGGATCAAGGTAGCGGCAACGACAGGGATCAAGGCAACGGTAGCCATAGGTGAGTGAGAAGAACAGAGGAGTTGGGGATGGGTTGTCGGTGACGATGGTTATGTTGGTGGAGATATTGTGATCGATACCCTAAGATTTAGGGGCTGTTTGGTTGCACCCTTTTTAAGAAAACTTTTCTCAAAACATCTGACAATGACAAATTTGTAATTAAAAGTTTTCTAAAAATTTCTGTAAATTGTGTTTGGTTTAACAAAAAATTTACAGAAATATTTTCTATAAAATATCAAAACCTATCAAATTTTACAAAAAGCAATTTCCTCTCAAAATGAGAGGAAATCACCAGAAATCTGACACATACCATATTTAATTAAAAACCTACCAAATTTTGTTATTTTCTATAAAGTTATTAGCCATTTTTTTGTTTTAAACCAAACAAGCAAAGTACAAAAAACAAGAAAATTGGTACTTTTTTATTTCTCTAAACTTTTCCTATAATTTTTTTAAGAAATACAAGGAAATCATATTTTAGGTGGAAAACATTTCCTATAATTTCTAGAAATTGAACCAAACACCCCCTAAGTAGCATGAGATATTGATTGAGTGGTTGAATGATTTATAATACAATTCTAAGGAGTCAAGTGAAATATTGACTAGTCACATGTGGTGCACTTTGTAGGCCCATGACTTGTTGGTAAATTAAGGAAGCACCGAAAGGCAGTTTGATTTCATTGGCAAAGAGAGGAGGTGGCTTGCTTTCGGTGGCCATGTTGACAAACAGAGGGAGGTAGCTTGATTTGATTTGTTGACAAAATAGGGGTATTGAGGCTATAAAGGGACACCCCTACTGCTTTGTTAATATATTAATCAGAAGCTTGAGAGAAGAGAAATAATCAGAATCTTGAGCAGAGTGAAGAGAGTGATTAGGATTTTGTTATTTGGGCAATTTTCTGAGAGAGCTTGAGAGAAGAGATAAAATCAAGCTGCCTCCCTATCTTTGTCAACATTAGAGGAGGCGGCTTGCTTTCAGTGCTTCCTTAATTGACCAACAACAAAAACACAGAGAGCCAAAACCTTAGATGCTACAAGGAAAATATGAAATTAAAGAAAGAAGATGTAACTTAGAGATCGGTGGATGAAGAGGTTTTCCCTTGATTAGAGGCGATAAAATATTATAGAACATATTTTATATTAGAAGAGCAAGGAGAATTTAAGAAGTGAAGAAATGTTTTTGACAAGATGTGACGGAATATGAAAGAGATTAGAGACCAGAAGACATGGTAGAAAAATTATTAAGCAATTAATTAGAGGGTAAAAAAGTTAATTAATTAAAGTAAAATGAGAATATCAAATTTAAGATTAAAGTGGGAATGTCAAATTTGAGATGGGTAAAAAGGGCAATCAAAAGTTTTTAACAGCCCATTTCTCTTTTATATGTAGTATAGATTTAATCAAAGATGATTAAGATTGAATTTGGAACGTTTTATATGTCGAAGAGATGGTCTCTTATTTCGCGTTGAAGCAATTCAGAAAGCACAAACAAACCTTTCCTTTAATATTATTTCTAGCTATTACGTCCAGTGGCATAGCTATATTTAAACTTTTTTGGGGGTTGGGTGGGGGTTGGGGGGGGGGACGATCTATAAAAGCTTATTAAGGCAAATGTTTAATCCTACAATTCTGCAGGATGTTTTTTTAGCACATATTTAAAGTGCATTGCTTACATAGATAATTCAAAGTAAAAAGAAATGTTTAATCCTACAATTCTGCAGGATGTTTTTTACAGGAAATAAAGTCAGCAATAATTGAACAATAATAATAATAATAATAATAATAATAATAGAAATGACCATTGGAAGGACCAAATCCAAAAGCCCAATCCCTAGTGTTAAGGCTTAAGAGGATTGCATGTGGGCTTGGTCGAGGTTACTCCGATGGTGATTACGTCCATCTAGTCTTATCATGCCGGAGTTGAACCGCCCCCTACCTGGTCCAACTCTAGCCTGGTTAAGAAAGCATACCCCCTTACCCTTAGGCCTTATTTTTGTTGCCCTTATGTGTCTTACTAGTGCCCTTAAGGTCATTTTACCTAATAATATACAAAGTATTTGAGTTTTATCCAATCTGACATAAGTATTATTGTGACAAAGACTCGTCGCTATACGGAGATTCAATGATGAACTACATGTTGGAAGGAGCTTTTCTATTACTTTAGTGATTAGTTTAGGGGTCATTTTTTGAAATGTATATATACATGCATTTTCCCCTTCCCTGATTTTGTTTGTTCAGTCCTTAAATATTTCATCTAAAATGTATATTTAGAAATATCAAATTTTTTTAACCCTTTAAACGGTGGTCTGGATGACCTGTCACGTGTTTTGATGCAAATAGCGTTGTTTTGGGCTTTCAGGGCAACATGCTTTCGCTCCTGATGACCCAATCAAATTGAAACCCCATAATAAAGGAGTGAAATTAAAACCGGCCTAAACATGTTCTCTCCCCTTTGGCCCTGGAAAAATATCCGACCCGAAACCCACATCCGGATCCGAAATTCAAAATACATCCTATTTCGAGACCTGCGTAAGCTCTACGCCACGCGCCCCCGTCCAATATATTAGTAACTCATCTCGGCCGTCCATTTAATAAACTAAACCCGTTTAAACCCCGACCCGCTTTCTAAATCCACGTCGGTCGAACGCTACGCTGCATCCCCCGTCTTTTAAATAAGCTTCCCTTCCCCTCTCTATTTCAGCCGAGAGAAAGAAGAAAATTCCAACAACAGCCTCTCTCCAACTCCATCGCGTCCGACATATTAAGACCAAATATTCGGTAATTTATTCCCTCCTTTTCTGTTTTCTTTAGAGTTTTGGTTGAAATTTTAGGTTTTAAGCAATACATTTGCTCCTTTTCTTCAATATCTTCTCTAATTTTTAGCGATTTTGTTCCTTCTATGTGTACACGTCTGAGTTCACAGAGAAAACTACGCTTTCTGAGTTCGTGAAGCGGAAATTGTGAACCCTAACAAGTCTTTGAGGTATGATTCATCCCTTTCGTTGAAATTTCTAGGGTTTTTAATCTCTGGATATTGCCTAATTTGTTGCGATTTTGTAACTTTTTGTTCCTAGAGCGCCGAGTTTACAGAAATAAATGGTGTTTCTGGATCGGTGCCGCGGGAAATGTGAAATGATTTATTCTGTCTGAAACTTTTTTTTGTCCATCTTTTTGGAAATGTTTTGGATTTTTAGTAATTGTGGCACCCAAGAGAAGGTTTGTCAACTTGAGTGTTTAATTTACGTTGTTGAGCTTAGGAGATAATCAAATTGAAAAGGGTTGTGAATTGATTGAGGTCGAAGGCTGGAACAAGTACGGCTGTTTGAATTTTGTGGCATCTATTTTTAGTGCTGAAAGCAGAATTTTTGCCTTGTTATTTCGATGAAATCCAGTAATACATGTAAGCACTCAGTGTTTCTTAATAATTTTTTTTATTTTCTTGGTTTTGTGGGCTATGATAAACATTTATCTGAAGCAAGATTCTGTAAGCATATTTTATTTTTTGGATTTTCTTTAGTCAAATCATTCAGGAACAGAATAACATTTTGAATTTTCTTAGACATGCAATATGCGAGCCTAATTCTGATATTTTATTGTTTGTTCATTATCTGCATAGAACACTGTATGATAGCTAAGAGGTTACATTCTAGAAATAGAAATCCTAATGTACATCAGTGAACTCCATCTAGAAGATTTGTGAGGCATGCACATGGTTTGCATGTAGTGTTTGTGTGTGCCAAAAGATAGTTTATTAGTTTAGATACTGAGCTGTATGTTACCTTTGTGAGACACATCAATTCTATTGTGTATGTCACATTGTTGCAGTAAAATGATGTTTTCTTCCTTATTTTTGATGCAGGTGCAGCATGGACCTAGTGATTCTGTCTCTAGCATTGGTTTCAGTCCAAGGTAAATTACTTGGTGGCCACAATTTGGGATAATCGGGTTTTTCGTGCTAAGAGCTCTTAACTCTATGGGTCATGTTATGACTTTGATAATGTATATATCCAGCCTGGATGTTATGACAGCTCTTATGATTCTTCTTTGAATAATGTGCAGGTTAGATGCTGGGATGTCATGATAGCAGTCAGGCGAAAAGAGTCCTTATATCCATGAGCAACCGGTCACGTATATGCTTTCGATGCATCTGATGTTTAGAATTGTTTCGAAATCTTTCGTGGAAATTTGGGAAAAGGATTATTGCTAACATTTTTATGTCATATTCCTTAGATTATATGCTCTACATTGAAGGATGATGATTCCACAATGTTTACTAGACGATGTGATAAGATTGAGAAACTGTGGCCGTTGATGTCTGGCGGTCAACTGATACAAGATGTAGTGCACGATGCATCTATCAAAGAAGTTGCTCGGATTAAATAGTTGAATTACCAAGTTACGGGAAGCTAGGATAAGACACTGAGGTTAGTGTATATTGAGTTACAACCTTTGATTAGTTGTAACAACCACATTGATATAGTTTGATATATGTTTGTTACACCATGCATTCCCAAAATTCTAATGCACGTGCTTGAATTTTATCTAGCAGAACTGTGAGACATGTTTAACCGAGCTGTGTGTTACCCTTGTTGTTACGCACATCATTCTATTGTGTATGCAGGTGGAACCTCGACTCAGTTGCTCCGTCTCCTGCCTTATTTTTAGTCCTAAGTTAAATTACTCGGTGGCCACTTGGTGGGATAACCAGGTTTGATCTGCTGACAGCCGTTAACTGTATTCCGTAATAACTTTGTTAACATTATGTTTTATATGGATAAAATTAGAACTCTTATCGTTCTCCTTTGTTGCAGATTAAGTGTGGGAAAATTTTGGCAGGCAGCAGTCAGGCGAAGGCAGCCATATCTCATGACCAACAGGTATGTGTATGCTTTGCATGTAGCTGATGTCTAGAATTGTTTCAAAACCTATCATGAGAAATTGGAATAATGATTGTTGCTAATGTTTCATTTGGTAATTCTTAGGTTCCATGCTCTACTTGGAGGGATGATGGTTGTTCCACAATGTTTGCTGGAGGATGTGATAAAATTTTAAAAATGGAGCCCTTGATTTCTGTTTAGCAACCTACATAAGTTGCTGCACATGATGCACCTGTCTAATAAATTGCTTGGATTGAACAGTTGAATTGCCTAGTTACAGGGAGCTGGGGGAAGACATTGAGGCAAGAGCAGATTGAGTTACTTGATTAAGTTTTTCATAAACCACAGTGATTTAGTTATTATCTAATAAATGTGTGTGTTTTTTCTTTTTTGCTTAAGTAACTCCGTTTATATATATGCATAGTGCTTTATAATATTTTGGATCAAAGAATAAAAGATTGCTTACTTATCAGAAAATATCATAGGTCACCTTTATGGGTGATCCCCATCGGTTATTTTGACCTGCAAGTGATGGAACAAAATATTGCGCAAAAATTTATATTTTCTGAACCCTTTGAACTCATTCATCTAATAAACCATATTGTTCTATAATAAAAAACAATTAATATCATATTGTCTGTCCTGTGAACCTATAGAGCTTCTTTACTAACCTTAAGTTGTGGCATGATGTGGACATGATGTGGACAGCTCTCAAATATCTTTTTTATATGCTGATCTATCATTAACATCGTCATTACTGTCTTAATATCATAGTATTTTATGATATCCCAATGTTAAATGTCCAGAATGATGGCTATAATTTTTTTACTGATTAGATGTTATTCTTAGATTGCGGCCTTGTCCAGAACTCTGTTACAGCTATTCCATTAATCTATTTCATGAGCGTGTCTTAATTTATGATTCATCTGAAGTTCGTTAGCTATTCCATTAATCTATTTTTAATTTCTCAATATTTAGTTATTCTATACACATGATTCGTGAATGTAGGTATGAGAGATGGTGACGAGATCTAGAATTTGTGTTTGATCTTTGATTTTTATTTGGGATCAATGTTACATTAAACGCTGGGCGCTCCTGGGCGCCGGACTTGGCGTCCAGCGCTTAGACGCTTAGGCGGGCGCCTAAGCGGTTTCTGGGCGGTTTTTTTTTCTTTTTTTAATTGTGATACTTGAAGATAAATATATATACTCAATCAACAATGCATAAATACAAAAATACCAACACATATGCAACTACTTATTGTTCTATTTTGTAGGTCAAAAACTGTAACTTCATTCGTTATTGCTGCAAATCCAAATGTAGGGAGCATGAATATTATAGTTTCAGCACTCAACTCAATACAGATACACAATTATTATATGTACAGTTGTACGCTTTGAGCAAATGCAGAGAGTGAATATGACAAAGACAAATGTAAGGAGCATAAGTCTGTTGTGGACCGTGGTGATGCATATTCTGTTGTACACTCGGATACTTTTTCATTTGAAATAGGAAAATTAAACTTAAACAATTGAACAAATAAACTTAACAATTAAACTAAATATGATATTAATATATTAAGTTAACATGTAATAAATTATAAATGCATATGACAGTCATAGGTGGCTAGGAGCAGTTAATTTCTTTAAGCTTGAAACAACAAATCTCAACTTCGCTAGCCTGCTAAATTGAAGAACATATAATAAAAAATCCTCACAAGTAATAAGAATCTACCAACTATGTATGTAGCACGGACACGGATCCGACACGGCCATCCGACACGCCGACACGAGACAAATCCTAAAAAATACATAGGATACGTGTGTTCGACACGTGTGTCCGACACGGACACGACACGACACGGCTTCATGTTATGCGTGTCCGTGCTTCATAGTCTACCAAACATGAAACATCAGCGGATTAAACTTACTATCAGTATCTCTCTTAAATATACAAAAAATTAACTGAAGAATTGCAAAAATTCACATAAGCAGCAACAATCTTGAAATGGTCAATTCATACACGAAAAAGAAAGAATTGGTGAGTAAGTACAAATCCAAAAGATGTCTACATATACCACCATAAGTTAACTGAAGAATTCGAGGACGCCACAATACCCAATTAAGCAACCAACTCAACAAATGTTCATAAAAAACAAAAAAACAATGTTCAAATTCCATCATTTCAACAGAGAACAGAGCAACCCATAAAAGCCCAAGATAAATTTTGACCGATACCCAGTTGCTAAAATGGGTTTTAGACACAAAAATCAAAAGAACCTCAAAAATTATTATATGATTCCAATCAGAGGACTAAACAAACGACGTAAGCGAAGTGGGGTTCTTCGAATTTCTCATCATCTCGAGAGCTGAAAACTGGAAAAGGGCATCTCAGCCACCAAAGAATCGATCAAAAGGAGAGAGGAGAACTGGAGAAGAGCCAAAAATAGCAAGTATAGAGCTCAAATCGAGATGGGTCTTCAGCTTACTTACCTTTTACAAGAGCGAGGAAATGATTTTGTAGTGCTTCTGTTTTCAGCACGAGGTTGAGGACGTCGGGACGAGCTCGAAAGTCCAACACGAGGTTGAGGATGTCGGGACGAGCTCGAAAGTCCAGCACGAGGTTGAAGGCGAGCTCGAAAGTCCAGCACGAGATCGAACTTGGGTTTTGGCGGAGATCGAAGATGAAGCTGCACGAGACCGAACTTGGGTTTTGGCAGAGATCGAAGACGAAGCTCCAGCACGAGATACGATCTCCCAGGTTGAAGATGAGCTCGAAAGTCCAGCACGAGGTTGAAGACGAGCTCGAAACTCCAGCACGAGATCGAAGACGATTTTTTCCTTTTGCTGGCGGCGTCGGTGAAACTGTAAAAGAGATTTAGGGTTGGGTTTTTTGTTTTGGGTTTTGGTTTTGGGTTTTCGGTTTTGGGTTTTGGGTTTGGGGTTTGGGTTCGGGTTCTTGGGAGCGCCCAGGGATTTTTTTGGGCTTGAATTTGTGAGGCGGCCCGTGTAATTGGCCCGCTTAGCCCTGGACGGCCTCCTAGGCGCTCGCAGCGCCTAATCGCGGCCGCCCAGGGCATTTTTGCACGCTCTGGGCACCGCCTCCGCCTAGGCGGGCGCCTAGGCGGCCGCCCAAAGCGTGTTTTACAACACTGTTTGGGATTGAGTTAGATTGTGGGAATGTGTAATATTAAGATTATGATGATAATAAGATGGGTGAGACAAGATTTTAGATGTTGAAATTCATTGTTTGAAGACTGATCTACTAGTATAAGAGATCGTTTGAGGATATTGGCTCGAATTTCGAATACAATCGCTCACTATTTACCGTTATGACACTATTGGCCGCTTTTGCGAACAGACATATTCCGCAATATGTCACCGCTATTGCGCGATAGCGTAGCGGGCGATAGCGTCGCGGGAAGGGACTGCTAACGCTATTAGCGTCGCTATTGCGGGGCTATTTACCGCTATTTGTTATTGATAGTGATATATAAGCTTGTTTTAGGATATCAGATATAATTGTGATTTTATAGAAGTTGAGGTTAGGGATTGGTTTTGAGGTTTGATTTTGATTGGATTTATTGAAGGATTGATTTTACTTGCACCTTGATTACCATATAGACTGCTTTCGAGGATATCATATTAATCTATGATTTTAAGATGAATAATTGATTTTTACCTTTTAGTTTTGATTTGCTTGGAGATAAAATATATCTTGAGCTCAGATATTTTTTTTATTTGAAGGGAGAGTTTTATATCGAAGTGCGAAAGATGTTATTATTTGTAAATTGAGAGCTGTTTTATTTTGGTCGAGGACATAGCTGATCGGAATTATTTGAAGGATCAATGTTTCATATTCCTTGTGAGGTTGCATTCCGATGTTTTGTATTACCTCAATATGTTTAGCAAGGTGATGTTGGAGCAACAACAATGGCTGATGTTTTGCAGATCACAGAAGAGTGTCCAGAAACCATGTAATGACGGGGAGTAATGGTACACAGTTTGGATTGTGGTAAACTAAATAATTGCCATTAATTACAGTTGGTTCGTAGATCATATTTTAACTTTTTCCTACTCAAATTTTCTCTTCCTGGCTAAGTATTCAAATGTTCATGTACTTACATATTCCATTATAATCAAGTCTCACAAATATTTCCAGTATGTTTACCAGAAATTTATGCTTAAGTAAATTCATAAGCAGGTATCACGCCGTCTTGCACAAAATAGGGAAGCCACACGAAAAGGCCGTTGGCAAGAAAGGTACTTTCATGCAAATTCGAGCTCCTTCAGCCCATAATCTGTCTGCAGATTTATGTTCAACGACTAGAAACTATTCACATAAAACTGGCTCAAAGAGAGCATGAGCTTGAGCGGGTTAGACATCAGGGACAACAAAGATCATTTGATGGTATCTTAATCACGCTTGTAAGCTGATTAACTTTTTTGAATTGTAGGGTGTAGATGCTGGTGGTCATGCAGGGGATTCAAGTCTTGGCCGTCTTGCACAAAATAGGGAAGCCGCATGAAAAGGCCGTTGGCAAGAAATGAACTTTCATGCAAATTTGAGCTCCTTCAGCCCATAATCTGTCTGCAAATTTATGTTCAACGACTAGAAACTAGTCACGTAAAACTGGCTCAAAGAGAGCATGAGCTTGAGCGGGTTAAACATCAGGGACAACAAAGATCATTTGATGGTATCTTAATCATGCTTGTAAGCTGATTAACTTTTTTGAATTGTAGGGTGTAGATGTTGGTGGTCATGCAGGGGATTCAAGTCTTGGTTTGTTAGCATCTGGTAATTTGGGTAAGCTATTGAGGTTATATCTCCTTTGGTTCCCTTCTGAATGCTAACTAAATGTAGAACACTTTACAGCTACTAAGTACACAGTCAGCATTTTGTCCGGAAATATGATCCCTGATTTCGGTCTGCACAACCCGGAGATCAAACCACAAGTTCACAAGATAGCAATCAAAACAAGCAAGAAGAAAGACCACTGAGATTTACATGGTTCAGTCGACCAAGTTCGATCTACATCAACGGGGCAACAATACGAGGAATCCACTATGTACGGCGGAGAACAATACAAGAGTAATAACTCATCTCTCACTATCTCTTAACCTTACATACACACATTGCCTCCACTCATATTCTCTTCAAAGAGCCCGAATCTCATCACAAGTCTCTCACACACAAGATATGCTTATATAGTGCTAAACCCTAGCACTAATTAGCCCAAAGGCCCATTAGCTTAAAGCCCATTGGATACTAAATTAGATACGAGACATATCTCAACACATTTTAAGTGGCACCTATTACATATAGGCTTCAAAACTTTTGATAAAATGATACTGAAGACATACATGCTCGGACCTTAACTTTTTCAGTGTTATACTGAAGTTCATTTCAGTTTCTACTTTTGAATATTTATTCATGATACTTTATATTATTTGTATTGCCCTAATGCTATACATGGTTAATTTTTGTAGGTGGTGTTGTTTTTTGAGATGGAAGATGGACACTGGGCCGATAAACAGAATGCTGAGATTAATCAACTAAGAGCTGCTTTACCAGCACATTTATCAGATATTTGTTGGGAATTTAACGCCGAAATCCCTAATGCAACGAAAACGCAGAATAGAGAACAGTACACCAAGTTTAACGAGGTTCGACAACTGCCTACGTCCTCGGGAGCCATACAGTTAATTTCTTATTTAATCTAACAAAAATTACAATCAAGAGCAAATTCCTAAACTGGGATTTCTCAAATTAAACACTGTAGCTACAGTGTTAATACCCACAAATAAAATCCCCTCTTCTCTTTTCTCTCTCTTTCCTTAAATCTTAAATCCCCCTTCACTCCTGTTGAAGAGCTGGGATTAAAATCAAATCCCTATCTTAATCTCCCCTCAAACCAAATGAGAGCTGGACATTTGGGAAGTTAAATCGCTGCTGCGATTTCAAAGGGGGAACGCTTGCTGCGTTAGGGCATCCGCCGCCAGAGGGAAAATCGGGGGGGAGGAGCACCGAAACCCTAGCCCATGGGGTTCCTTTTATAGCCGAAGAAAGGACAGGCTGGCGACAGCCTGTCGCCAGCCACACGATGGACGCGGAG
>BQKN01059899.1:0-78274 GCA_022839385.1 Asparagus kiusianus
TTGATTATAACCTTGAGCAACTAATCTAGCTTTGTTTCTAACAACTTCATCAAATTCATCTAATTTGTTTCTAAAAATCAATTTCGTTCCAATAATGGATTTATTTTGAGGTCTAGGTATAAGATCCCAAACATTATTTCTAGAAAATTGATTAAGTTCATCTTGCATAGCAATTATCCATGAATCATCAAGAAGTGCTTCTTTTATATTTTTAGGTTCAATAGTTGAAATAAAAGCAGTATGAGCAATCAAATTAAAATGAGATCTTGTAGTTACTTTGTCAGAAATATTTCCAATAAATAAATCATGTGGATGATTTTTAACTTCTACAAAATCTTTAGGCAAATCATTTTATAAATTATCATCTTTTGTAATATCTATCAAAGGAGTATCATGAATAGTATCAATTATATCATCATCATTATTTAATATAATAGGTAATTTTGAAAAAAATTTATCAAAAGAAACATGTAAAGATTCTTCAATAACTAGTGTTCTTTTGTTATACATTCTATATGCTTTACTATGATTAGAATATCCAACAAAAGTTCCTTCATCAGATTTAGAATCAAATTTATCTAAGTTATCCTTTGTGTTTAAAATAAAACATTTACATCCAAAAACTCTAAAGTAAGATACTTTAGGAATTTTGTTATAAAACAATTCATAAGAGGTTTTTTTTAAAATAGGTCTTAATAAAACTCTATTTAATACATAACAAGCTGTTGATACAGCTTCTGCCCAAAAATATTTTGGTAAATTACTATCACACAACATGGTTCTAGCACATTCTTGTAAAGTTCTATTTTTTTTCTTTCTACAACTCCATTTTGTGGAGCAGCACGAGGAAAAGAAAAAGTATGTGATATACCATGTTTGTCACAAAAATTTGCAAATAATTCATTTTCAAATTCACCTCCATGATCACTATGTATAGAAATCATAGAAGTAGATTTTTGATTTTGAATTCTTTTGCAAAATATAGAAAACTCATTAAAAGCATCATTTTTATGTTTAAGAAAAATTACCCTTGTGAATCTAGAATAATCATCAACAAGAACAAATGCATATCTACTTCCATTTAAAGATGCTACTCTAGATGGACCAAAAAGATCTATGTGAATTAATTCTAATGGTCTATTTGTAGATATTACATTTTTAGATTTGAAAGAAGATTTGTGCATTTTTCCTTGTTGACATGCATCACAAAAATTATTTTTAAAAGACATCTTAGGTAAACCATTTACTGAATCATTTTTAGAAATCTTAGACATGTGTTTAAAGTTAACATGTCCAAAATGTTTATGCCATAAAATAGAATCATTAGATGATGCAATAAGACAATGTTCATTTGAAATATTTTTCATAGATAAAACATATATGTTATTCTTTCTATGGCCTTTAAAAATAATAGTTATTAAATCAATATCATAAATTAAGCATGATTCTTTTTCAAAAATAATTTAAAAACCTTTATCATAAAGTTGGCTAATACTAAGTAAATTATGTTTAAGACCATCAACTAATAAAACATTATCAATGATATGTTTGTTTGGTTTACCGACAGATCTAATACCGATGACTTTTTCTTTGTTGTTATCTTCAAAAGTAACGGTACCACCATCCTTGTTTTGAAAAGATGACAACAATTGTATGTTTTCAGTCATATGTTTGGAGCAACCACTATCCAAAATCCACCTATCTTTCTTGGGTACCTGAAATAATAAACATTTATATTTTGGTACCCATACTATGTTGGGTCATTTAAATTAGCCTTTAGGAAACCAAACCCATGAAGAGTTTGATTTGCCTAAATAGTTAGATGATAAACAAATATTTTTAATAAAATCAGAAATATAAAAATTCTTATGTAAAGAAGATAATTCTTTTGGAACCCAAATTGAAAAGAATTTTGATTTCTTTTTGCACAAATTTTCATTTCTATATTCATACAAATCACAAGAAGGTTTTACAAAAATTATTTTCTTTGATTTATTTTTATTAATTTTAAAACCTAATCCTTTTGTCTTTTGTGATTCTCTTTGAAAAGAAAGAATGTTATTGAGATTTTCTTTACCTTTATTAAATTTTCTTACATTTAAGCATATATCCTCATATCTTGATTTAAAAGAAGAAATATCTTTATCTAAACTATTAATACGAATATTTAAATCATTACATTCTGATTTTAAATAATTATTCTTATTAGATAAACATTCATTTTCTTTAAGCAAAGAAAAATTTTCTTCTTTCAATTAAATTATTTGAGAATTAGAAAAAGTAGAGGAATTTAAATCAGAAATTTCTTCAAGTAATCTTTTATTTTCACCTTTAAGAAAATTATGTGATGTCTTTAATCTCACAAAAGTTTTATATAATTCATTGAAAGCATCTAAAAGTTCTTCGCTGTCACTTACTTCATCTTGTGCCATAAAACACATGTGAGGATTTTCCTTTTCTTCAATTTCTTCATCTGAAGATGACTCATCACTATCATCCCAAGTGACTGTCATTGCTTTCCTTGTTATTTTGAATATTGTTGAAGTTGTTGAAATAACTTGATTTTTGCTTATTCTTTAACATTGGACAATCTTTCTTCATATGACCTGGTTTATTACACTTAAAACAAAGAGGATTATTTAAAATTGAACTCTTAGATTTAAAATTATCTCGTTTTATAAATTTTCAAAATTTTCGTGCAAACATGCCCATTTCTTCATCATCATCATATGAATCTTCTTTATCGGAAATAGTATTGAATGCAAGAACTTTCTTGTTCTTTGTTTCTTCATCATTCTTTCTATCTTTAATTTGAACTTCATATGCCATAAGATTACCAATAAGATTTTTAACCGTAAGAGTTGACAAATCATTGGCTTCTTCAATAGCGGTAACTTTCTTTTCCTATTGTGGAGTAAGTGATCGAAGTATCTTTCTTGTCATCTCCACTTGTGTATATGTTTTTCCAAGACCAATGAGAGAATTTGTGATGTCGGTGAATCTTGTGAACATTTCTCCAATAGTCTTATTTTCCTTCATCTTGAACAATTCAAATCTGTGCACAAGAACAGAAATTTTAGATTCTTTAACTTTATTTGTACCTTCATGAGTTACCTTGAGTGTGTGCCAAATATCATATGTGGATGTGACCATTGACACCCTATTGAACTCATTCTTGTCAAGAGCACAAAATAAGGCATTCATTGCTTTAGAATCCATGTTTGCATTGTTCCTTTGAGATGTAGTCCATTCCGTGAAAGGAGTGGTTGGCTTCTCATATTTCGTTTCCACGACGTTCCAAAGTTTGTAGCCAATTGATTGAAGGTAAATCTTCATTCGGCACTTCCAATAGTTGTAGTTCAATCCATCAAACATTGGTGGACGATTTGTAGAATGACCTTCTTTGAATTGTGAAGTATTTGTCGATGCCATCTTTCACCTTGCTCTGATACCAAATGTAGGATCTGAAATAGATATACTTAAACACTAGAGGGGGAGGGGTGAATAGTATTCTTTTAAAATTTATGCAAAGTAGATTATAAATTGCAAAGAAAAATGGCAATCTGAGAAATTCACAATCACAAACACAAGGATTTATACTGGTTCCACCAATTCGGTGTACATCCAGTCCCCAAGCAAATCCCGCTTGAGAGTTTCCACTATGATTTTGAATAAACTTACAAAATCAAATGCAAACCTGACCAATTTACAAGTCCCTGTAAATTACAGCACCAATTGACAAACACCTTGCCAATTTGATCACCAATCTCTAAACCAAGAGATTAACTCATCTCACAACTTGAGATAACTTTTGAATCAACAATTTCAATTTCTATAAGACTTAATTTGTAGTGTAGTGTAGTAGTAGCTTAGTAATGATTCTAACTTCTGTAAATTGCCTAAACAATAAGTATTTGAATGATGTTCAGAGGCAATTTCAGAAACTTTTCTTTTTCTCAAAATCTGAATATTTTTCACTTGAAAAAATGCACAAAGATCAAAGCTTATGGGTATGTAAGTCTCTGTATTTTTTTTGAACAAATAACCTATTTATAGCCCTTGAAAAGACAATTTTTTAAATTTTAAAAACGTTTAAAAACAGCTATAAACATTCATAAATTCAAACTTTGAATACTGGAAAAACTGTATCTGTAGTCGACTACAATACATATTAGTCGACTACACTGAATTCAAATAGACTCTGTGTATTCAGAAAATTTCTCAGTAGTCGACTACAATGCTCATTAGTCGACTACACTGTATTTTGACAGAAACTGATAAAATGAAAATTACCTTCAGTAGTCGACTATAATGTTGATTAGTCGACTATACTGTAAAATGATAGAAATTTATGTTTCTGTTAAACACCTGAGTAGTCGACTATAATCCATTGTAGTCGACTATATTGTAAAATGACAGAAACATATATTTAAGTTTTATACACGAGTAGTCGACTACTATTCTAATTAGTCGACTACTAAGAGTAAAAATTATAAAATAAAATGTTTTTATACTCAAGTTTTAATTATAATTCTAATGGTTAACATAGGAGATTTCTATTGTTAACCAACACACTAAGCCTGTGTTAGTGTGTTCTAATATTATGTGTGTGTGTGTGTGTGCGTGTGTGTGATCAAGGCTTGTACAATAATTCTAAGTAAAGAAAATGTAAAATACATTATCTCATATGTCCTTTATTTTCTTCACTTCAATATGCCTTGAAATCAACTTGCACTTGTACATATTCTGATTTTAAAATCTGCATATAAAAGTTAGTGCACACATTGTATAAATTATTATCATCAAAATACTATCATGGATATATGATATTCAACATGAAGTGAGTTGGCGAAGCGTACGAGTTAACATAACATGCGAAACGGTAAAACAATAAAGAAACAACTCATCCAGGAGCTGTGTTTTGCCCACAAGGGGTGAAACACCATGTGTGTCTCGCCCATACCATATATGTCTCGCCTATGAAAAGTTGTAGCTCTCTTCATCGGATTTTCAACACATCTTGAATCACCTCATTCCGAGATCGGACGAGAGAGTTATAGTCAAAATAACCGAGACGGTCCAGACTGTTTCGTACCTACGAAACACCAAGGGTGTATCACACATTTGGGCTATGATATGATTTGATTCTGAAGAATCTCAAAAGATAAATATTATAGGTCTCTTCTCCAACTTCCCAACGCATCTCGACTCACCTTATTCTGAGATCGGATGAGAGAATTAAAGTCAAAATACCCGAGAATGTCCAAGCTATTTCGCCCAAATGGGCGAAACACTCATTGCGTTTCGCCCCCAGGAGCGAAACACACGTTGTGTATCGCCCCATGAGTGAAACACACATGGTGTTTTGCCCCTGGTAAGACTGTTTCGCCCGTTCAGCCTCCCGACGATGCGTTTCTTGATAGATTTTCATATTTCACTCGTTCCAGAGCCTCTCCAACTGACTTGAGTCTATCCTTAAATATAGGAGAGTGGTTTTTAACTGAAGATACACTCTTATCCATGAATACAGCATCTGAAACCCTATAAATACCCCCCCCCCCTTCGTCATTTGTGAAGGGGGTTTGATGGGCGACTGATCAGGAGATCTAGAATTTTGGAGCTTGGAGGCAAGATGCTGACCCTGAGAGAGCTAAGCCACAAATTTTAGAGAGAATGAGGATATCTTGGTGAGTTTTTCAGCATAAAGAGGATCTATAGCTTTTTGGCATCCCTGCATCAGTTCCTTAATATCAGACTTTGTTTTGATCTTGTTGTTTTTAATATTATTAAAGTTGTTAAAATAATTTGATTTTTGCTTGCTCTTCAACAATGGACAATCTTTCTTCATATGTCCTGGTTTATTACACTTGAAACAAAGTAAGTTATTTGAATTTGAACTTATTGATTTGTACTTACCTTGTTTTATGAATTTTTAAAATTTTCATGGAAAACATGCCCATTTCTTCATCATCATCCGAATCTTCTTTATCGGAAGTAATATTGAATGCAAGCACTTTCTTGTTCTTTGTTTCATCATCATTTTTTCTATCTTCAATTTGGACTTCATAAGCCATGAGATTTCCGATAGGATTCTCAACCGTAAGAATTAACAAATCATTTTCTTCTTCGATTGCGGTAACCTTCTTTCCCATTGTGGAGTGAGTGATCAGAGTATTTTTCTTACCATCTCCACTTGAGTGTATGTTTTTCCAAGATCAATGAGAGAATTTGTAATGTCGGGGAATCTTGTGAACATTTCTCCAATTGTCTCATTTTCCTTCATTTTAAATAATTCGAATCTGTGTACAAGAACAGAAAATTTAGATTCTTTAACCTTATTTGTACCTTCATGAGTTACCTCGAGTGTATGCCAAATATCATATGTAGATGTGGCCGTTGACACCCTATTAAACTCATTCCTGTCAAGTGCACAGAACAAAGCGTTCATTGCTTTAGAATCCAAATTTGCATTATTTCTTTGTGAAGTAGTCCATTCTGAAAATGGAGTTGATGGCTTCTCGTATCTTGTTTCCATAATGTTCCAAAGTTTGTAGCCAATTGATTAAAGGTAAATCTTCATTCGGCACTTCCAATAGTTGTAGTTCAATCCATCAAACATTGATGGACGATTTGTAGAATGACCTTCTTTAAATTGTGATGTATTTATTGATGCCATCTTTCACCTTGCTCTGATATCAAATGTAGGATCTGAAATAGATACACTAGAATACTAGAGGGGGGTGAATAGTATTCTTTTAAAATTTATGCAAAGTAGATAATAAATTACAATAAAGAATGGTAACAATCTCAAAAAATCATAATCACAAATAAGAGATTTATACTGGTTCCACTAATTCGGTGTACATCCAGTCCCCAAGCAAATCCCGCTTGAGATTTCTACTATAATTTTGAACAAAGTACAAAGTTAAAACCAAACCTGACCAACTTGCAAGTCCCTGTAAATTACAACACCAATTGATAAAACTTTACTAATTGCACACCAATCTCTAGACCAAGAGATTAACCTCTCTCAAACTAAGAGAACTTTCTTTGAATCAAACAACTCAATTCCTATAAGCCTTGATTTGTAGTATTGTGTAGCAGTGGATTAGGAATAATTTTAACCTTTAGAAATTATCTAAATAATATGTAATTTGAATGAGGATGAAAGGCAATTTCAGAAACAATCTTTTCAACAAAATCTAAATTTTTGATTCTTGAAACATGCACCAAGAACAAAGCTTATGGGTATGTATTCATGGTGCATTTTTCTAAACAAATAACCTTTATATAGCCCTTGAAAAGACAAATTTTTAATCTTTAAAAACGTTTAAAAATGACTATAAATTGCTATTAAATCAAACTTTAAATACTGATAAAACTATATTTGTAGTTGACTACAGGACAAAGTAGTCGACTACAGTGGGTCTCAACAGACTCTGTGAAGTCAGAAAATTTCTTAGTAGTCGACTATAATGGTCATTAGTTGACTATACTATAATCAGACATAAACTTGATAGAAACTTGAAAAACAGATTTTGTCTTCAGTAGTCGACTATAAAGTCAATTAGTCGACTATACTGTAAAATTACAGAATCTTAACAGAAACTTAAGAAGTTATTTTTGCCTCTTGTAGTCGACTATACAGTAAATTGACAGAAACTTATATTTCAGTCAAAGGCTTGAGTAGTCGACTACTATTCTAATTAGTCGACTACCAAGAGTTAAAAATGATATGAATTAAATGTTTTGATACTCAATTATTAACTATAAACTCTAATGGTTAACATAGGGGATTTCTATAGTTAACCAACACACTAAGCCTGTGTTAGTGTGTTATTAATCTCTATGTGTGTGTGTGTGAGTGATCAAGGCTTGTACAATATTTCTAAGTAAAGAAAAATGTAAAAAAACAAAATTACATTGATGTATATGTTCTTCATATTCTTTACTTCATAATACCTTGAACTCATCTTGCACTTGATCATATTTGATGTTGAAAGCTACATATAAATGTTAGTGCATTTGTATAACACACATAGTATAAATTGTTATCAACAAAATAATATCATGGATACATTATATTCAATATGCAATTCATTGCCTTATTATGGAAGCGCTTGACAAAATTATCAACTGATTCTCCGTCTTTTTATTTCTCATCCAGAAGGGTTTCGATTGACACTTCAGTGTCATCATCGAAGAAATTATTGGGGAACAAATTTTTCATGTCATCCCAGCAGTTGACGCTCCTAGGCTTGAGACATTAGTACCAATCGAAGGCGGGCCCACAAAGGGTGCCAACGAATGACCGAACCATCAAAGCCTCGTTTCCAGATATCATGCCCAAATGAGACTTAAAATAAATCAAGTGTTGAGTAGGTGAGCTCTTCTCGTCAAACGTGTGAAGTTAATCAGATTGAATTTTGTCGGGTACGGGATTGAATCCTATTCTCTTGGATAGGGACACAGAATACTCGTCTTCTTTATTTCCTGAGCGAACATTAAAGTATTGACTTTGCTTTCAAGGTCTTGTATTTTCTTGTCCTCATCTTCATCTCTCTTTGAGTGATGTTGAGGAGAAATAATTGGGCTACCTCTAGTGTTATTAAGAGGTGCAATTGAACTACCCTCAATATTATTATTGGGAGGATCCGTTGAACTACTCCCAGCGTTATTGTTATTAGGAAATACATCAGTAAAAATAACTTCATCAACTTCTGGATCACTTTCATCTGTAACATTTTGAGTGTGGCGGCTGGATTCAGCTCGCTGACTAAACTCAGAAGGCTGAAGCCATTATGCTTGCAATTCTCTCATTTGTTGAATAGCCAACTCCATTTTCGTCTTCATCTCAGCTCTAATTTCTTCACGTTGTTTGGTTAGAGCTTCTTAAATCATTTGAGCAAACTGATCAGGGGTGATTGTGAATGATTCCCTGGCTTGTCCTACACTGAACATTGTATCATCAGAGGCAACTGCAGAACAAATATCTAAGAGTTTCTCATCTGAAAATAACCCTTCACGCATTCTCCTATAATCTCTACGTCTAGTGGCCCTTAGCTGTAGCCATGACATTCTTTGAGAGAGGATCTGATCAACTCTTCCTCCTGGAGAAAAATCAGGATTAGGGTTGACTGAATGTTGTTTTCCTCTGTCGGTCATTATGTTGATAGTGACCTCTAAAAGCTCATTGTTGAACGACAGATATTCTTTTGCGAAAACGCTTTAGCCTGGGCTTTGACGTTTCGGTAGAAAGTACCTAGAATACAGAAACCTTTGGCGGTTCGACTTTAGAGCAGTTGCATTCAGACAACACTGATTTAATAAGCTTTTCACATACACGATGAGGACTTATTTCTCGAACAGTCCTTTTTGTGATTTGTTTCCACTCTTAGTTTGATAGTACAGCTCATCAGTATGGTGACCATAGCAACTTATCTTCTATTTTGTGTTTGAACCTTGTTGACATACGCAGGACGACTTGTCGTCCCCTTTGAGTGATTCAAGGTTATATGTTTAGGTCCAACCCCTTGCGGGCATGAAGCCTTTACAAGCCCCAAACGAGAAGAAATTGAAGTTTTCCCCTCCTGAGATTGCTTTGTTCTGATAGGAGAATACTTACGACCCCCAGTATAAGAATGTACTCGGGGTTCGTTTATCGGACCCAAGCGTTCTTTGATTGGAGCTTTACCTTGATCATCAGGTAAATGACCAAGACGATCTGTCATTATGACTTTGAATTTTTACAGGTCAGGATTGACCCAAGGCTTCACCGGTGATGTAGCATATGTGGTTGCAATAGACGGACCAGGCACAGACGTCGACAGGATTGAAGAGAAGACCTCAGCAACTTTTCTTTAGTCGTGACAATGGAGACTGTCGCGGTTGAAGGATGTGACTCACCAATTTGATTTTTGCATAAGTTCAAATTTAGGAATCCAAACTTTGTGATTCTTTGGTGATTCTTTAGACACCATTTCCTTTTTTCCTCCTCGCCTTTGTTGCAAGAGAGCAAGGGCATGAGCGGCGTTTGCACGATGCTTTTGTATGTATTCTTTGAAGGTCGAACGAGCCCTTTTAATGAAAGTTCATTCCTCCGTCATAAATTTAGCAGAGATGTGAGTGGTTTGTTGTTGGGATGACTAGTCCACTTGATGCTTCCTCGACTCTAGGTCCGCATAGCAGCGAACCCCGTTGGTTTTTTCCAAGGCTTTAGCCATTTGACGAGCGAGGTGTTGGCATTGTCTCTAACGAGCCCTCTTCGTCAGAGTTGGCGAACTTTGATCGAATGATTCCTTAATCCGGGAGGAATCATCATGAGCAGAGTTTTGGGCTTTGGGGGTCGCCAGGATAATGTTGCAAGGGGAGGCCTCGGTAATGATTGGGTGAGAGTCTTCACATTAGGCCTTCTTTGGCATGTAAGCCTTCTTCAATGGTGAGATACTCTTGTACTTGATAAATAATGAAGATCTTAAAGAGGATGATTAGAGATATTCCTCGAACTTGGTTTGATCAAACTCGTACTCGATTGTGGATTCAACCGGTATCTTGATCGGCTGCGACACGACGATCTCGGTAGCGAGATCATTGGTTTCCATTGTGGTTACCAATTTGTTTTCGTCAAAAGTTGGTATCATTGTGGAATCTATTATATTTTTTATCGCTTACAATGAATTCAAAAGAACATAGCCTTTTTTATAAGATCTCTCTTACACAATAAGAAGAAAATTACAACTTCCTAGATAATAACACAAAAATTATTTATCAACTCCTGCTTTTGTGGGATCTTTGCATATGCCGAGGGTGCGTTAGCCTGTGGACCACCGATTCACAGATTCTGATTGAATCGTGAAGGTTTTTGGATATTCTTCTTTGTTTATCGAAGTAAGAATCTTAAGCAAATATCTTATCGATGTAAGATGTTCACTCTTCCAAAGATCAAGTCAGAGATTAGATCTTTAGGAATTGCCAAAAGCTTCTTAAGGATATTTGTGAAGAATGAAGACTCTCTCTCTTACTCAAATTCACCAAAAGCTCAAGTCTCTCTGTCCTAATTGCCTGGTCCTCCCTCTCTGCGTGTATAGGAAGGTATTTAGAGCCTCTAGGAGTCATACCTACTAGAAATAATACAAAATAACTGATGTTAACTGTGGCAGTGGACACTGTCGTGGCTAAAGGAGGCAATTTATCTGTCTTTGTAACTATCATCCCCTGCATTTAGTGGGTGACTTTCATGGGTAGTGGGCATGATTTTCGCTTGTAGTTACTTCCCCCACGTTCATAAGTGAACCTCAGCAGTTAATAAGCCATGTGGACCACATGAAACTCAAGAAAACTATCAAAAAATGATATTTTTAGCTTCTCGGTATGCCCGACAGTGGTAACTGTCGTGCATTGTCGTGGCAGTTATAACTGCCGCGCACCTCCGAGAAAGTTTGTGTTGTCTCGGGTATTTTAACTCTAACATCCTCTTCCAATCTTAGAATTAGGTGATCTAATATGCGTTCGAAAGCTAACTAAGAGATTTACAACTTTTGTCTTTTGAGTTTCTTCATATTTGAATCGCATCATGGCTGAAATGTGCAATATATTACCGCGACAGTTACGACTGTCACGCACCTCCGAGATAGTTTGTGTTGTCTCGGGTATTTTGACTCTAACTCCCTCGTCTGATCTCGGAATAAGGTGATCCAAGATGCATTGGAAAGCTAGTGAAGAACTCTACAACTTCACATAGGCGACATTCTATTTGTGTGCGTGACACCTTTCACTGTCGAGCCTATGCGCGTTAGTGTTCCTTGTAGCTGTCTCGGGTATATTGGCTCTAACTTCCTCGTCCAATCTCAGAATGAGGTGATCCAATATGTGCTGGAAAGCTAGCGAAGAGCTATACAGCTTCTCATAGGCAAGACACTCTGTTTATGTATGTGACACCTTCCATTGTCACGCCTATGCGCGTCAGTGTTCCTTGTCGCTGTCTCGGGTATTTTGGCTCTAACTTCCTTGTTCGATCTCGGAATCAGGTGGTCCAAGATGCGTTGGAAATCTAGTAAAGAGCTCTACAACTTCCCATAGGCAAGACACTATTTTCTTACATGACACCTTCCACTGTCGCGCCTATGCGTGTCAATGTTCCTTATCGCGGGTATTCATATTGTTCTTCTATGTTGTTTTACATGTCTCTTTGCTTCTTTTGGTTTTGGATGATCCTCTCTGACTTAGATAATAACATTCATTGTCTTCTTTTTGTCTTGAGCTATATTTAGATATCTATAAGTATTTTATTTTTAGATGCCTACAAGGTCCTGCGTGGCAAATCCCTTCAACCAAGATGCCTTTGAAGTGGGTGCAGAGAATAAATCCTTTACGATAAGGAATCAAGAGCTCTAAGATCGGAGTTAAGATGGAAAATATTCTAAAAATTCGTTCCAGTCAACTGCGAACTTTCAAAAACTTTGGAGGGAGTTTTGTAGGCTGTCTAAAAATCACAATAGATAGTTAATTCCTATCAAACACTGATGATAGAAGTTATAATATGATAACTTTCAGAAGGCTATAATTTGAAAACTTTTATGTAGATCGATGAAGGTTACAATCTGACAACCTTCACAACAACTGATAAAAGCTTTAATCAACATCTTTCACAATCAATATTGGGAGTTACAATCTGACGACTCTTATATTTTCAAGGAGCTAAGATGAATATTATAAGATGACGGTATTTGCAACGCTCTAACAAAAAAGACTACAAATTAATGGTCTCTTCAAATCAAGATGCAGAGCTCGCCTCTGCATCTCAGACTCAAAACACAGAGGTCCTCCCTATGTTATAACCACAAAACGCAGAGGCCATGCCCTGTGTTACACCATCAAAACGCAGAGGTCATCCTTGTGTTACAACATCAAAACACAGAGGTCATGCCCACGTTTCAGAGTCAAAACACGGAGGTCATCCCCAACGCTTCAATAAAAACGCAGAGTTCGTGGACTCAAAATGTGGATTTCATATTTGCATCCCAATTCCGCGTTTTAGATTTATAATGTTGTGCGAACACAGCGTTTTCAGCCAAAAATAGGCCCAACTCTGCGTTTCAAGTCTAAAAGGTAGAGTTCGGACCCAGAATGCCCAGACTAACGTTTGACTCGTTCAAAGCACGAACTGAACGGTTTCAAATCCGTTTTTCCCACGATTTAGGGAGCAGTTTAAGGGGGAGGTTATACCCCATTCAGCCCCACTTAGGAGAGAATTAAGGGGGCGGTTATACCCTTTAAGCCCCTATAAATAGGAGTAAACTCAACTGAGTTTGGATCTTTTTTATCTTAGAGATCTAGAGATCGGCTTCTTCGGATCATCTTCTCGGCAGCAGATCATCTTCGAGTTTCCTATAGCAACAAAGTTCTTGGAGCATTCTCTTAGCTTATTAACTAATTTTTTGGTTCAAATTAACTCTTTTTTAAGAGTTTAAACTCGCTCTGAGTTATCAACTCGTTCAGAGTTTTAAAACTTGCTTTGCAAGTTCTCCATAGTGTCAAATCGTGAGGAGAAGATATCATTCCAGTGAAGCAAAATGTCAGATCATCAACGAAGAGCAAACTCAACGCGAGCATTTGAGGGAGATACTCCATCATCACCATGAAGAACCCAGAACTAAACAAAGGGAAGAATTCAGATCAATTCTCTTCTTTTTTATAATTAGGAAATTCAAATTATAATTGAGATTAAGAGAGATGTAAACATTAATTTTCTAAGCAGTTAGAGAGAATAAAATTAAATATAGTTCTTTTATTTTCATTTCACAAATTTTCCACCAAACATCGGTAAATGCTCATCAAAACCGTTGATGGCTGATGGTTTGCCAAAAATCTTATAAGTATTATGGTTATTTGTTCTAAACATAATGAATAATCGTAATAAGGTACAAAAGTCACTGACGCACAAGCTTCCTATAATCAAAACTCCCCTATGGTTACGAAAAGCTGACAAATGAATAACAAGACGTCAGGATAAAATCCGTACATGCAGATGAACCAGCCTCAATAGTTGGTCCTGCAACCTCTCCAATTGGGCTTGCCATATCCAACGCCGGACAACGCCTTGTAAATGATAGTCAACAACGATCAACGCGTTGCAAATAAAAGTCAACATCGGTCAACGCATTACAAATAAAAGTTAATACCGGACAACACGTTGTAATGAAGGTCGATGTAAGGCTTAAGATTACCCCCAAAAGTTCAATTATGATTCATATATGAATTCTCGACGAAGATGATCAAGTCCAACGTTAATTCAACGACACGAGCTAAATTTAGAAACTAATACACCAGCTTCAGTTCAAGGTTTCGATAATGGTCAGATGATAAATACAGCACCGGGAGAATTTTAACTATTCGACAAAATATAGGATCTGAAATAGATACAGTAGAACACTAGAGGGGGGTGAATAGTATTCTTTTAAAATTTATGCAAAGTAGATTATAAATTGTAAAGAAAAATGGCAATATTAGAAATTTACAAACACAAACACAAAGATTTATACTGATTCCACCAATCCGGTGTACATCCAGTCCCCAAGCAAATCCCGCTTAAGAGTTTCCACTATGATTTTGAATAAACTTACAAAATCAAAAAGCAAACCTGACCAATTTGCAAGTTCCTACAAATTGCAACACCAATTGATAAACACCTTGCCAATTTACACACCAATCTCTAAACCAAGTGATTAACAACTCTCACAACTTGAGAGAACTTTTGAAGCAACAATTTTAATTCCTATATGCCTTGTTTTGTAGTGTAGTGTAGTAGTGGCTTAGGAATGATTCTAACTTCTGTAAATTTCCTAAACAATAAGTATTTGAATGATGTTTAAAGGCAATTTTAGAAACTTTTCTTTTTCTCAAAATCTGAATATTTTTTACTTGAAAAAATGCACAAAGATCAAAGCTTATGGGTATGTAAGTCTCTGCATTTTTTCTGAACAAATAACCTATTTATAGCCATTGAAAAGATAATTTTTTGAACTTTAAAAACATTTAAAAACGGTTATAAACAGTCATATATTCAAACTTTAAATTCTGAAAAAACTGTATCTGTAGTCAACTACAAGACAGATTAGTCGACTACACTGAGTTTAAACAGACTCTGTGAATTTAGAAAATTTCTCAGTAGTCGACTATAAAGTTCATTAGTCCACTATACTGTAATTTGACAGAAACTTGGAAAATGAATTTTGCCTTTAGTGGTCGACTATAATGTCAATTAGTCGACTATACTGTAAAATAACAGAAACTTATGTTTCTATCATAAACTTGAGTAGTCGACTATTATCCATATTAGTCGACTATACTGTAAATTAACAGAAACATATATTTAAGACATATACATGAGTAGTCGACTACTATTCTAATTAGTCGACTACTAAGAGTTAGAAAATGATATGAATTAAATGTTTTGACACTCCATTATTAACTATAACTCTAATGGTTAACATAGGGGATTTCTATAGTTAACCAACATACTAAACCTGTGTTAGTGTATTCTAATATTTATGTGTGTGTGTGTGTGATCAAGGCGTTGTACAATAATTCTAAGTAAAGAAAATGTAAAATACGTTATCTCATATGTTCTTCATCTTTTTCACTTCATAATGCCTTGAATCTCAACTTGCAATTGTTCATATTTTGACATTGAAAGCTACATATAAGAGTTAGTGCATTTGTATATCACACATTGTATAAATTGTTATTATCAAAATAATATTATGGAGATATGATAATCAACATTCTCCCCCCTTTTTGATGATAACAAATAATTTATGCATAAGTACGTATTTTATAACCAAGTTTAACATTATGAAATAACCATACTTACTAGTTTAATCATTATGAAATAACCATACTTACTCCCCCTGCATATATGCAAATTTGAGTCTATAACAATACATAAATCTAATATAGATAACCATTTCTCCCCCTTTGTTATCAACAAAAAGAGATAAACATTTATGCTAAATATGACATTATTTCTTTAACATGAGCTAATACTTCAAACAAATCATCCAGATTATGAACATAGTCCATAACTTCACCCATCCAAATAGGTAGGCAAAGACTTACCATAAAGACTAAAAGTTCCACAATGTTCATCACCATGATCTTTTTAAAATATATAGCACATATATTAACTATCCAAACAACATCATAGTAAGGTAAACACACAATCAACATACTTGACATTGTATCAACATAACATATTACATATGTCTTAATAACAACTCACAACTACATAGTTTTTGATACTTAAACAAAAGATAACTAACAAAATAACATAATTGTTTTGAAACTTAACATTAAAACATCCAAATCTAATATGATGCATGCATAAACTTCTAAGGTGTTGGAGGAGGTTGTTGTCCTTGAAAGTATGCACTAATCTTTGTGTCCAAGTCATCAAACTTCTTGATTAGCTCTTCTTGATTACTAATGATATAGGAATTCTGAGAATATAGAGCTCTTGGACTAGTTTCAAGTTCAAGAATACGTGCACTTAGTGTGTTGTATTGCACGTCTGAAAAATATGAAGGTTCTGTAGGATATGGTGGTGGTTGATTAGAAGAAGTTTCTACTTGAGGTGAAGATTGTGGAATATCTTGTGGAATTTTTTCTTGACGTGGATGAGGTTCATCTTGAGGATTTTGTTCTTAAATTTCAAAATTTGTTAACTTCATCCTAGTTAGGGCATTGGAATCAAAGAATTCAATGAAACGGACAACAGAATTTTCAGATTGAAGATCCACATGAAATTTATCAAAGATTTTTGTTAAAAAGGCACCATAATGAAGAAATCCTCTTGGTATTGTCAGAAGATTGTCAAAGTAAACTTTAGCCCAATTAACTTGGATATTTCCCATTATAGCATATAGAGCTTTTGCTAAATCTAGGGAAATGAAATGGAAACTCCCAGTTTTTGGAAACAAGTTATACGCTAAGATTCGTGCAATGAACCTAGGAATTGGACGAAGTTTGTTTGAGTTATTTAAAGGTTTGACATATCCAGGAAGAAATATATGATTAGATAAAAGATCTGAATCATTCATCCTAATTGACCTAAGAGATACTCCTTGATAAGGAATATTAAAAAAAATTCCAATTGACTTTGTAGTCAAGTCAATTTCTATTCCTTTAACAAGAGTTTTAAGTTTTTCAGAACCACCAATAGTTCCAACACGTTCTATATTAGTATAGAACAATTGAACAAGAAAAGGATATGTGGGTTTTCTATTTTCAGCAGAGAATAATTCAAGCAATCCCACATTATCAAAATATGATCCATAGTTCTAGGGAATAAAATCATCAAATTTCACAAATCGTCCTGGAAGAACTTCAAAAGTGGATATTTTGTTAAATTCTTCTAGTAAATCAGGACTTTTTAAGTAAATGATGATTTCATCGTTAAAATTAGTATGGATTTTCTTAGCTTTCTTAGCTCTAGACATGATGAAATAGAAAAATAATAGAAGATACAAAGATCAAGTTGAGAATTTTACCACAAACTGTTGAAACCCTAGATTAGTCGACTATTACTTGGTGTAGTCGACTACAGAACCTGACAAATTGCAGAAAAAGATGAACTTGATAAAAAATTTGAGCAGAAAGAAGATGCCCTAACTTGGAATCGGTGGGTTCTGAAGAGAGGAAAAAGAAGACTTGGTTAGAAGAAGACTGGGATAAGTTAGTGGGTAGTTTTTAGGTTTTTTTTAATTGCGTTGTATGGTCTAGATTTAACTGTAAAATAAATGAAAGGTGAAGATTTTATCTTAGATATGTGGCTAGGATTGATAGAGTTAAAAATCTATGGTTGAGATGAACTCTACTTAAATGAAACGCGTTTTGGGTTTGATTTAAAAAAAAAATACAATAAGCTTTAAAACTGTAAAACTGTTAATACAGCATTAGTAGTCGACTAGTAAGAAAAGTAGTCGACTACACTGTAATCGATAAAAAGTTAATTTTCAGATTTTGACTTAGAGTAGTCGACTATAGGAGAAATTAGTCGACTACACTGTAAATTACAGAAAAACTTATATGCAATGCTTGTGCATGTAGTCGACTATAGTTCAAATTAGTCGACTATTAAGGGTATGTATGCATATGTGTTTGTTTTAAAATTTTAATTTAAATCTTCAATTGAACATATACCTAATTCCCTTCTTAATTTAACATAAATTTCTTCTTTTAAGGGTTTTGTTAATATATCTGCTATTTGTTTATCAGTAGGTATAAATTCTAATGAAATGTCACCTTTAAGCACATGATCACGTGAGAAATGATGTCTAATATCAATGTGTTTTGTACGTGAATGTTGAATAGGATTTTTAGATAAATTTATTGTACTAGAATTGTCACACATTATGGACGATATGAGACAATTTATGCCATAATCAGATAATATTTGTTTCATCCATAAAATTTGAGCATATGCAAGACTTGCAGCAATATATTCAGTTTCGGTTGTTGATAATGATACTGAATTTTTCTTTTTACTAAACCAAGATACAAGAGAATGTCCTAAGAAATGACATGTTTCACTTGTACTTTTTCTATCGGATTTACATCCGGTAAAATCAGCATCACTATATGAAATTAAATCAAATGAGCTATGTTTTGGATAAAACAAACTATAATTTGTAGTATTTTTAAGATATCTAAAAATTCTTTTCACTGCTTTAAGATGTGATTCTTTAGGATTAGATTGAAATCTAGCACATAAACATACACTAAACATAATATCAGGTCTACTTGCAGTAATGTAAAAAAGTGAATCCAATCATACCTCGATAAAGCTTTTGATCAACATTCTTACTATTTTCATCTTTGTCAAGTGATGTAGTAGTACTCATTGGTGTTGGTTTGCTTGTTGTATTTTCCATTCCAAAGCGTTTGAGTAAATCTTTTACATACTTGCTTTGATTGATGAATATTCTTTCTTTTAATTGTTTAATTTAAAGTCCAAGAAAGAAATTCAGTTCACCCATGTGACTCATTTCAAATTCATCCTGCGTAGTCTTAGCAAATTCTTGACAAAGATTATTGTTAGTAGAACCAAAAAATAATATCATCTACATATATTTGGATTAGTAAAATATCTTTATTTATTTTCTTAATAAATAATGTTGAATCAACTTTTCCAATTTTAAAACCTGAAGTTAAAAGAAACTTATTTAATCTATCATACCATGCACGAGGTGCTTGTTTAAGACCATATAAAGCTTTCTTAAGTTTAAAAACATGATTTGGAAAACTTTCATGTTCAAAACCTGGAGGTTGTTCTACAAAAACTTCTTCTTTTATAAAACCATTTAGAAATGCACTTTTAACATCCATTTGAAATAATTTAAAATTCATAAAGTAAGCAAATGCAAGTAAAATTCTAATTGATTCTAAACGAGCAACAATGCATAAGTTTCATCATAATCAATTCCTTCTTCTTGATTACAACCTTGAGCAACTAATTTAGCTTTGTTTCTAACAACTTGACCGGATTCATCTAATTTGTTTCTAAAAATCCATTTTGTTCCAATAATAGATTTATTTTGAGGTCTTAGTATAAGATCCCAAACACTGTTTCTAGTAAATTGATTTAGTTCATCTTGCATTCCAATTATCCAAAAATCATCTAGTAAGGCTTATTTTATATTTTTAGGTTCAATAGTTGAAATAAAAGCAGTATGAGCAATCAAATTAAAATAAGATCTAGTAGTTACTTTATCAGAAATATTTCTAATAACTAAATCATGAGGATGATTTTTAACTTCTACAAAATCTATAGGTAAATCATTTTGTAAATTATCATCTTTTATAATATCTAACATTGGAGTATCATAAATAGCATCAATTATATCATCATCATTATTTAAAATAATAGATGGTTTAGAAAAATTTTCATCAAATGAAACATGTAAAGATTCTTCAATAACCAGTGTTCTTTTGTTATATATTCTATATGCTTTACTATGATTAGAATATCCAACAAAAATTCCTTCATCAGATTTAGAATCAAATTTATCTAAGTTATCCTTTATGTTTAACATAAAACATTTACAACTAAAAACTTTAAAGTAAGATACTTTAGGAATTTTGTTATAAAATAATTCATAAGAGGCTTTCTTTAAAATATGTCTTAATAAAATTCTGTTTAATACATAACAAGCTGTTGATACAGCTTCTGCCTAAAAATATTTTGGTAAATTACTATCACACAATATGGTTCTAGCACATTCTTGTAAAGTTCTATTTTTCCTTTCTACAACTCCATTTTGTGGAGCAACACGAGGAAAAAAAAGTATGTGATATACCATGTTTATCACAAAAATTTACAAATAATTTATTTTCAAATTCACCTCTATGATCACTACGTATAGAGATAATAGAAGTAGATTTTTAATTTTGAATTCTTTTATAAAATATAGAAAACTCATTAAAAGCATCATTTTTATGTTTAAAAAATTACCCATGTAAATGTAGAATAATCATCAACAAGAACAAATGCATATCTACCTCCATTTAAAGATGCTACTCTAGAAGGACCAAAAAGATCTATGTGAATTAATTCTAATGGTCTACTTATAGATATTAGATTTTTAGATTTAAATAAAGATTTGTGCATTTTTTCTTGTTGACAAGCATCACAAAAATTGTTTTTAAAAGACATTTTAGGTAAACCATTTATCGGATCATTTTTAGTAATCTTAGAAATGTGTTTAAAGTTAACATGTCCAAAACGTTTATGCCATAAAATCGAATCATTAGATGATGCAATAAGACAATGTTCATTTGAAATATTTTTCATTGATAAAATATATATGTTATTCTTTCTATGTCCTTTAAAATAATAGTAATTAAATCAATATTATAAATTAAGCAAGATTCTTTTTCAAAAATAATTTTAAAACCTTTATCACAAAGTTGACTAATACTAAGTAAATTATGTTTAAGACCATCAACTAATAGAACATTATCAATAATAGGTTTATTTGGATTACCGACAGATCCAATACCGATGACTTTTTCTTTGTTGTTATCTTCAAAAGTAACAGTGCCACCATCCTTGTTTTGAAAAGATGACAACAATTATATGCTTCCAGCCATATGTTTAGAGCAACCACTATCCAAAATCCACCTATCTTTCTTGGGTATCTGAAATAATGAATATTTACAGTTTTGGTACACATACTATGTTGGGTCCTTTAAATTAACTTTAGGAAACCAGACCCATGAAGAGTTTGATTTGCCTAAATAGTTAGTTGATAAACAAATATTTTTAATAAAATCAGAAATATAAAAAATTTTATGTAAAGAAGATAATTCTTTTGGAACCCAAATAGAAAAGAATTTTGATTTCTTTTTACACAAATTTTCATTTTTATATTCATACAAATCACAAGAAGGTTTTACAAAAATTATTTTCTTTGATTTATTTTTATTAAATTGAAAACCTAATCCTTTTGTCTTTTATGATTCTTTTTGAAAAGAAAGTATATTATTAAGATTTTCTTTACCTTTATTGAATTTGCTTACATTCAAACATATAACCTCATATTTTGATTTAAAAGAAGAAATATCTTTATCTAAACTATTAATACGAATTTTTAACTCATTACATCCTGATTTTAAATAAATATTTTCTTTAGATAAATTTTTATTTTCTTTAAGAAAAGAATAATTTTCTTCTTTCAATTCAATTACTTGAGAATTAGAATTAGTAGAGGAATCAAAAATTTCTTCAAGTAATCTTTTATTTTCACCTTTAAGAAAATTATGTCAAGTCTTTAATCTCACAAAAGTTTCATATAATTCATTGAAAGCATCTAAAAGTTCTTCATTGTCACTTACTTCATCTTGTGCCATAAAACACATGTGAGCACTTTCCTTTTCTTCAATTTCGTCATCTGAAGATGATTCATCACTATCATCCCAAGTGACTGCCATTGCTTTTCTTTTCTTGTTATTTTGAATGTTGTTGAAGTTGTTGAAATAACTTAATTTTTGCTTATTCTTCAACATTGGACAATCTTTCTTCATATGACTTGGTTTATTACACTTAAAACAAAGAGGGTTATTTGTTGAACTCTTAGATTTAAAATTACATAGTTTTATAAATTTTCAAAATTTTCGTGCAAACATGCACATTTCTTCATCATCATCATCTGAATATTCTTTATCGGAAATAGTATAGAATTCAATGGCTTTCTTGTTCTTTATTTCTTCATCATTCTTTCTATCTTCAATTTGAACTTCATATGCCATAAGATTTCCGATAAGATTTTCAACCGTAAGAGTTGACAAATCATTTGCTTCTTCGATTGCGGTAACTTTCTTTTCCCATTGTGGAGTAAGTGATCGAAGTATTTTTCTTATCATCTCCACTTGTGTATATGTTTTTCCAAGACCAATGAGAGAATTTGTGATGTCGGTGAATCTTGTGAACATTTCTCCAATAGTCTCGTTTTCCTTCATCTTGAACAATTCAAATCTGTGCATAAGAACAGAAATTTTAGATTCTTTAACTTTATTTGTACCTTCATGAGTTACCTCAAGTGTATGCCAAATATCATATGCAGATGTAGCCGTTGACATCCTATTGAACTCATTCTTGTCAAGTGCACAAAATAATGCATTCATTACTTTTGAATCCAAATTTATATTATTTCTTTGTGAAGTAGTCCATTCTGAAAATGGAGTTGTTGGCTTCTCATATTTTGTTTCCACAACGTTCCAAAATTCGTAGCCAATTGATTGAAGGTAAATCTTCATTCGGCACTTCCAATAGTTGTAGTTCAAACCATCGAACATTGGTGGACGATTTGTAGAGTGACCTTCTTTGAATTGTGATGTATTTGTAGATGCCATCTTTCTCCTTGCTCTGATATCAAATGTAGGATCTGAAATAGATACACTAGAACACTAGAACACTAGAGGGGGGGTGAATAGTATTCTTTTAAAATTTATGTAAAGTAGAATATAAATTGCAAAGAAAAATAGCAATCTCATAAATTTACAAACACAAATACAAAGATTTATACTGGTTCCACCAATCCGGTATATATCCAGTCCCCAAGCAAATCCCGCTTGAGAGTTTCCACTATGATTTTGAATAAACTTACAAAATCACAAAGCAAACCTGACCAATTTGTAAGTCCCTGCAAATTACAACACCAATTAACAAACACCTTGCTAATTTGCACACCAATCTCTAAACCAAGAGATTAACAACTCTCACAACTTAAGAGAACTTTTGAAGTAACAATTTCAATTCCTATAAGCCTTGATTTGTAGTTTAGTGTAGTAGTGGCTTAGGAATGATTCTAACTTCTATAAATTGCCTAAACAATAAGTATTTGAATGATGTTCAAAGGCAATTTCAGAAACTTTTCTTTTTCTCAAAATCTGAATATTTTTTTACTTGAAAAAATGTACAAAGATCAAAGCTTATGGGTATGTAAGTTTCTGCATTTTTTCTGAACAAATAACCTATTTATAGCCCTTGAAAAGATAATTTTTTGAACTTTAAAAAAGTTTAAAACGGTTATAAACAGTCATATATTTAAACTTTAAATTCTGAAAAAACTATATCTGTAGTCGACTACAAGACAGATTAGTCGACTACACTGAGTTTAAACAGACTCTGTGAATTTAAAAAATTTCTCAATAGTCGACTATAAAGTTCATTAGTCGATTATACTGTAATTTGACAAAAACTTGGAAAATGAATTTTGCCTTCAGTGGTCGACTATAATGTCAATTAGTCGACTATACTGTAAAATAACAGAAACTTATATTTCTGTCATAAACTTGAGTAGTCGACTATTATCCATATTAGTCGACTATACTGTTAATTGACAGAAACATATATTTAAGACATATACATGAGTAGTCGACTACTATTCTAATTAGTCGACTACTAGGAGTTAGAAAATGATATGAATTAAATGTTTTGACACTCCATTATTAACTATAACTCTAATGGTTAACATAAGGGATTTCTATAGTTAACCAACACACTAAGCCTGTGTTAGTATGTTCTAATAGTTTTGTGTGTGTGTGTGTGATCAAGGCTTGTATAATAATTCTAAATAAAGAAAATGTAAAATACATTATCTCATATGTTCTTCATCTTCTTCACTTCATAATGCCTTGAATCTCAACTTGCACTTGTTCATATTTTGATATTAAAAGCTGCATATAAGAGTTAGTGTATTTGTATAACACACATTGTATAAATTGTTATTATCAAAATAATATCATGGAGATATGATAATCAATACAAAATACTGAATAGACTAAAAGCTGAAGAAGTCAAGAATCGAAGTCATTTACAGGTCCTTCTACGTGATCTCTTCGACAAAATACTAAAGAGGCTAAAGCCTGAGCTAATCATTCAAAGTACTTCAGTCTCTTCTATAAAAAAACGAGACTGAAACACTTTGGATGGGGTATCTGTGGGCATCAAAAATTAGCTATAGGTCCCCGCTCGTAGCTCAAGATGAAGGAAGGTAATGAACGTCATTATCCGAGTCAAAGAAGATGTCTAATATTATAGAGAAGCTAACAAGCATATGAAGCAAGTCGTCGAAGTGTATGAGTTAACGAAACACACGAAATGGCAAAACAACGAAGAAATAACCCAGCCAGGAGCTACCCACAAGGGGTGTAACACCATGTGTGTCTCACCCACACCATGTGTGTCTCGCCCATACCATATGTGTCTTGCCTATATGAAGTTGTAGGTCTCTTCTCCAGCTTTCCAACACATCTTAAATGAACTCATTCTGAGATCGGACGAGGGAGTTAGAGCCAAAATACTCGAGACAGTCCAGATTGTTTCGCACCTATGAGACACCAATGGTGTCTCACACTTTTAGGTCATGATATGATTTGATTCTAAAGAAGCTCAAAAGATAAAAGTTATAGGTCTCTTCTCTGGCTTTCTAAGACATCTTGAATCACATTATTCCAAGCTTGGACGAGAGAATTAAAATCAAAATACCTAAGATTGTCCAAGCTGTTTTGCCCAAATGGGCGAAACACACATCGTATTTTACCCCATAGGCGAAACACACATCGTATTTCGCCCCATGGGCGAAACACACATCATATTTCGCCCCATAGGTGAAACACACATTGGGTGAAACACACATCGTGTTTCACCCCTGGTAAGGCTGTTTCACCCGTTCAGCCTCCCAACGATGCATTTCTAGATAGATTTGTAAATTTCGTTCATTCCAGAGCCTCTCCAACTGATATGAGGCTATCCTTAAACATGAGAGAGTGGTTATTAACTAAATATATACTCTTATCCATGAACATGACGTTCGAAGCCCTATAAATACCCCCCTTCATCATTTTGTGAAGGGGGCTGATGGGCGACTGATCAAGGGATCTGGAATTTTGCAACTTGGAGGCAAGGTACTGATCCTGAGAGAGCTAAGCCACGAATTTCAGAAAGGAGGAGACCTTGGTGAGTTCTTCAGTATAAAAAGGAGGAGTTTGGCAGATCTGTAGACTTTTAGCATCCCTGCATCAGTTCCTTAATATCAAACTTCGTTTTGATCTTGAGAAGAGTATTTATCTCATCATATTGGGATATTTACTTCAGTTCTTGGTTTCCTTTGTGAAACAAGAACATCAAGCCTTCATTCCCTTCAAACTGATCTGATTTTAGCTGTCCACGGACTAACATGTCCCCGGTACAGGCAAAAATCTCACGCAAGCAGCGAGTGATAAACATTCTCTATGTGTTTTTCTAGGAAGTTGTAATTTTCTTTGTTTTATTTGTGTAAGAGAAGTCTTATAAAAAGACTCACTTTTTTGAACTTGTTTTAAAACGATAAACGTTGTAATGAGTTACGTAATAAAATCGACTTTCGACGTAAACAAACATGATGACGTATTTTCTGGCTTTAATTGCATCTTAGCTCCATGAACTGAAGATACTAAAAGACAATGATTGAGAGAGTAGAGATTGGTGGATGTTGCCTTTGTTACACCCTAAAGGGGGGAGGGGGTGATTAGGGTCTTATGCTAATCTAATCCCGATTATATACCAATTAAAATTATATTGATTAATTTATTCTTGCAAGAAATATATGAGATAGATATGAACAACAATGTGAAAAATAAGCACAAATAAAATATACGCTAAGCAAACACAAACATACGATATGTTTACGAGGTTCGGTCCTCACGACCTACGTCCCCGCTACTCACCTCGAGGAGAACTCCACTAACACAATCCGAACTTCTACACACTCGGTTTATAAGTTTACCGAAACTCTCACACAACAAACGCTATGCAATCACACTTTACACACTAAGTATAGGATTCTAGCCCGTGTCCTCCTCTTCAAGTGCTCGGATACAACCTCTCCCTAGGTTTGTCAACCGACGCCACTCCTATTGGATTCGATCCCGTCTCACGCCTCACACTTCTCTCGGTGTACAAGTGTATTATAAGTGATACTCACAATAAGGGTTTAAATACAATGATTTGTTCTCGATTATAAATGAGAATACAATGAAGCTCACTCTCACTAAATCGCACACCACTACCTAACAATATATTGTATGGAAATAAGCTCAATAAGGTGTGTGTGATAAAAGCGAATAGAAAATATGCAACTCAATTTATATAGCTAAGATATGAAAATGAATTAATAAGCTATATGATAATGAGTTTAGAAAACTTCTCAATGAACAAGAAGAACTGTAGAGATTAGGATAAGATCCTCAATTGGAGTTGAATGCTTCTTCTTGTTGTAGAAAACTTCTTTTGAAACAGACCAATAAAACCAGTTTAAACATTGTTAATCTTTTGATAAAACTCACTGTAAACAAAACTCTTGGTATATTAAAAGAGGAAGGCACTGGGGTATTTATACCCGCTCAAAACATCAGCCAAAACAACATTGAAAAGACCAAAATACCCCGAGAGAATCAAATCATAAAATAGTCGTTGCAACATAACAGTCAATTCGGCGGTTGACCGTGAAAATCTGGCGGTCGACTGCGAAGAGGAAAAAGCAGGAGAACTGTTCTGAAAAGCAGGCGGTCGACCGTGGCGGTCGACCGTGAAAGACTCTGGATGAGCTACGGTCGATCGCTGCGAGCCATTTAAAGGTAAAATACGATTTTGAACAGCAGGCGGTCGACCGTGGCAGTCGACCGCAAACTGACACAGAGATTTTTACAGGTTTTTGGCTGACTTTAAAAATACAATAAAAATATTAAATCAATTCTAAAAATAGTAAAACTTTGGGAAAAGTTTCTAAATGAATAGTTGTAGTATTATGGAACTTGGATTCTTAACCTCCTTAAGATAAAAATATTAGATTTGAAGGATGGACTTTCAAAATATTAAAATATTAGATTTGAAGGACGGACTTCCAAAATATTAAAATATTTGAGAGATTAATATTAAAAAACCTTTTTGTATGTAATAAATAGGAAATACATTATGGAACTTGGATTCTTAACCTCCTTAAGATAAAAATTTTGGCTCCACCTACAGATATTAAGTGCAAATTCATGTGAAGTATTAGGGGTGTCCCATTCTTTAGACGTGGAATTTACCCTTTCCAAGTAAAATCCCAAAAATCCGTTATCGGGTTTACCAATTCGGTCACAACTAAAACGTAACCCGACCCGCTAAAGTAGTCCGTTAAGACGTGGCACGCGTACCACGCCCTTTAGTAGTTACCTACTGGCCCCCACCCGAAAATAGGACGAGGGGTATTATCGTAAGTCTTCCATATCATAACAAAATAAACACACCCCATTTTGTCTCATTCTCGGTCGCAATTCCTAATACTTCAGCCTCCATTGAGGGCGTGAATTTTAATAAAACGAGGTGTATGTATCAGAATCCTTTTATATTAAAACCCAATTTTGTTTTAAAAAATCAATAGAAAATTATTCTTCTCTGTTTCTTCATTACTTGAACTCCTCGTTCTTCTTCTTCAGTTCCCAACACTGAATTGGCTGCTTCGATCTCTTCGCCGAATTACTCAATGGCGAATCACGAAGAGACCCTTCAAAAGTTCCACCTTTTAATGAAATTTTAAGCAATGGGTCCTCTGGTTTTACGGAAGAAAGAAACTCGAAGCTAATTCGGTAAGAAAAAAGATTGATTTTTTTTTATAATTCGTTTAGTAAAATTTAGTAAGGGTTCAGTCTTTGCAATTGAAATTGTGAAATTTTTAATGGGCGAGCAGTTTGATGAGTAGTGTAACTGACTGAATAGTTGTAGTATTATAATAAAATCCATTATTGATTTTTGGAGTATTTTTTTTTTATCTTCTCAGATTTTTCTCGTATAAATTATAGAATTATATATTATTTTATCTGGGTTATAGCAGACACATGATGGATTCTCGCTAATTTTAATAATTGTTAATTAGATATTTGGTTTGATATTGTGATAATGGTGACCACCATATATTGACCCGTGACTTAAGAAATAAGGGGCAAATGATTGGAACTCATTTTCCTGATATTAAAATAAATAAATAAATAAATACATAAGGTTGTGTTGATACCAACTTTTTTGCTTTTTGGCATGAGTCTGAAGCACAAATTGGTGCTATGTAGATTATTGATGACAACAAGCGTGAAAAAAAATCCAATAAGTTCAAAGTCTTTGTAAGCCATGATATTACTGTGACTAGGATAGTGAAATTTGAACTTAATGAATTTTTTCCCCCGCGCTATTTGATTGACATCTAATATCATTTTATAAGATGATTTGTATTAGCTTGAGCTTTTATGTATGTTATTGTGAATGTATAAACTGACTAAAAATATCAGCGTTAACAAATACTTATCTAATAATACGTCCAAAAACTATGTTGTTTTACTCTCTGTCTCTTCCCCTGTTTCCTGTGATGTCATACTTGATTACAACTTAAATGGATTGAGCTTAGCTCAGAGCCTGTAAGATGTGACACGACTCTATTAGATAGCTGGTTCTCTTTGTAGATTCTGATGTTCTTTAAGTATTAAATAGTGTTTTAGAAGTTTCTTGATTTTTCATATAAAGAATTGATAATAATAATAATAAATGTTTGTTTACGACTCAATTCATTGCAGAGGCCTTTTGCAGAGTGGATGCTTTTAGATCAAAATCTTATCTTATTTTGGTATTTTCCTTGTATAGCTTCCTTATATTTATTACAAGTTTGTGTAAGATTATATATTAGGATAGAAGTCAGCCACCCTGATGCGAGAGTATTTGAGAATAAGATTTTAGAGATATTCCACTCTTTCTAAAAAAAGTTGAATTTCCTCGACTTATTTTCACTTGGTATCACTTGCATTTTCTCAGTCACCTTTGATATCTAACTTTTTTTTTTCTCTCTCTGCTATTTTAGGACTACAGATACCTGGAACTATGGAGGAAATCAAACTCTCTTTTCACTTCTTTGCTATCTTCCTCCTATGCATTTTCCAGCCGTCGAGCTCCCAAACAGCGGAAACTCAAGCTCTTCTGGATTTCAGAAAGCAGTTAAAAGATCCTATGAACTATCTTGAAAGCTGGAACGAATCTCTATCTCCCTGCCAATATGTCGGAATTACTTGCGACTTCAAATCTGGCAATGTCATTGGGATTGCACTCGTAAACATGTCTCTTTCTGGGCAGATTTCGCCTTCAATTTCTGCGCTTCGAAGCCTCAGCTCACTGGAGCTCCAAACGAACATTTTATCAGGCAAAATTCCTCCTGAATTAAATGATTGCACCAATCTTCAAACTCTCAATCTCTCAGCCAACAGTTTCACTGGAGAATTGCCAGATCTTTCATCTCTGCAGAAGCTACAGCTCCTCGATTTTTCAATGAATCAACTTTCTGGTAATTTTCCATTATGGGTTGGAAATATTTCAGGTCTTGTTCAGTTATGTCTTGCTGAGAATAATTTTGAACATGGAAAACTACCGCCGAGCATTGGAAATTTAAAGAATTTAACCTTGCTTTACTTGGCAAAGTGCAATCTGATCGGAGAGATCCCAGATTCAATCTTTGGGTTGGTATCGCTTCGTACATTGGATTTATCCATGAATCAAGTCTCAGGGAAGTTGTCGAAAGAGATCTCGAATTTGCACAACCTTTATAAGATTGAGCTATACCAAAACAATTTAACTGGAGAAATCCCTCCTGAGCTTGCAAACCTCTCCGGTTTAAATGAATTCGATATATCTCACAATAACATGGGTGGAACACTTCCACCTGAGATTGGTAATCTGAATTTTACATATTTTCAGATATACCGGAACAATTTCCATGGAGAATTGCCAAAAGGGTTTGGGAACATGCGGTTCCTAAAGGGATTTTCAATTTATGAGAACAATTTTTCTGGGAATTTCCCGGCATCTCTTGGTCGTTTCTCACCTCTCGACACATTTGATATATCAGAAAATAAATTCTCAGGCAAATTCCCAAGATTTTTATGTCAGAGCAACAAGCTAATATACTTGCTTGCTTTGGACAATAATTTTTCAGGAGAATTTCCTGATTCTTATTCAAGTTGCAAGTCTCTGCTGAGATTCAGGATTAGCCAGAATAAGTTTGCTGGGAAAATTCCAGATGGATTATGGGGATTGCCTTACGCAGTAGTCATCGATGTGGCTGATAACGGTTTTATTGGTGGGATTTCTTCGGATATTGGGGTCTCGACGAGTTTAACTCAGCTATACGTGCACAACAACAAATTTTCAGGCGAACTGCCCCCGGAGATCGGGAAACTCTATCAACTTCAGAAGTTATTTGCTCATAATAATTCCTTTTCGGGGAGATTACCATCTCAAATTGGCGACTTAGATCTTTTAACATCTTTGCATTTGGAAATAAATTCCTTTGCCGGTTCACTACCATCAGAACTCGTCTATTGCAGCAGATTGGTAGACTTGGACCTCGCGAAAAATTCATTGGACGGCGTAATCCCAGAAAAAATATCCCTTCTAACTTCCCTGAATTCGCTGAATCTATCAAACAACATGCTTGTTGGTTCAATCCCCGTGGGGCTACAATCGCTGAAGCTCAGTTCTCTTGATCTATCCAAGAACCAGTTGTCAGGAGAAATCCCACCGGAGCTTTTAATGATAGCAGGGGAAGAAGCGTTCTCAAGCAACGCAGGTTTATGCGTCGATGGAAATTCCGGGAACAATTCGGGCCTCCGCATAGGCTATTGCCCTTTGAGCCCGAGGCACAAAGGTATTTACGTAAGAGGCATGCTCATCGTGTTGATAATAATGTCGGTCTTATTCGTGCTTTTATCCGCGCTTGCTCTTATTGCGAGCTACAAGAGCGTCAAGAAGATTGACCCTGAGAAGGGCAACGTTGATCCGAGTACGGAGCTGGAGCTTTTTCATCCGGCCGACCTCGACGCGGAGGAGATATGCAACCTGAGGGCGGAGGATCTGATCGGGAGCGGAGGCACGGGCAAGGTCTTCAGGCTGGATTTAAATAAAAACAGAGGCACTTTCGCGGTCAAGCAGCTCTGGAGAGGGGAGGGGGCGAAGGTGGTAACGGCAGAGATCGGTATACTGGGGAAAATAAGGCACAGGAACATACTGAAGCTGTACGCTCGCGCGACGAGAGGGGGATGCAGCTACCTCGTCTTCGAGTACATGCCCAACGGGAACCTACACCAAGCTCTTCGTCGAGGAGTCAAGGGCGGGAAGCTCGAGCTCGACTGGGGTAAGAGGTATAACATTGCCGTGGGAGCAGCGAAGGGTATCACGTATCTTCACCATGATTGCTCACCGGCTATCCTCCATAGAGACATTAAATCCACCAACATATTGCTGGATGAGGAGTGCGAAGCCAAGATTGCGGATTTTGGGATTGCCAAGGTTGCGGCGGAGTCGGAGAACAGTTGCTTCGCTGGTACCCATGGTTATATGGCTCCTGGTGAGTACAACTAGCTCCCTTTAGCTTTCTGTTTTATTTTTTTTTAAAGCTTAAATTGTGCTCTTGATGGTTCATTCGTTATTTACAATTCAGTGTTATTAGATTTTTGGTATTTTGCAAGATAGTTTAAGTCTCAAGGAGCATTGACAATTAATTGTAGTACTAGAAGTGATCAAGCATGATCTTAAAAGGGGGAACAATTAAATGCATTTTTAAGTAAAATTAATGCTTTTTGAAGTTAAATACTAGTCTTATGTAAAATGCATATAATATATAATTAAGATGTATTTTAATAACTATTTTTTTTTTGTAAAGTTAATAACTAATGTTAATAAAATTATAGAAAGTGGATAGATTTCCTTGCTTCTATCTGTATTAAATACATATCCTCATGCTACAACGGAGAAAATAAAAAATTAAGAAAATAAATGAAATAAAATTTATTTTATTTAGATACCCTACTGGTCAGTAAACTTACTACTGTATGAATTTTGAGCTTAATTTCATTTTTCTTATAAAAAAATGAAGGATACAATAATAGCTTTTGTGCGCATAAAAGATATACATTCGTTTTAGCAAATTTTTATTGTTTTGATCACGTGCATTATGCACATGCATTTTTACTAACATTATTTGTTTTAATGTGAATTCAGAACTTGCATATTCTCTCAAAGTTACCGAAAAGAGCGACGTTTACAGTTTCGGAGTTGTTCTTCTAGAACTTCTCACCGGCCTTAGCCCAACCGGTCCACACTTCGATGAAGGGAAGGACATTGTCTATTGGGTTTCAACTCATCTTGACAACATACAGAAAATTAGAGATATTTTCGATCCAAGAATTCCTGGCTCTTATGCAGATGATATGATCAAAGTCTTGAGGGTTGCGATTCTATGCACTGCCAATTTGCCCGCTGTTCGTCCTTCAATGAGGGAGGTTGTCAAAATGCTTACTGATGCCAATCCTTACGTGGGAGTCAAGAGAGGGGAAGTTTTTGCTAAGAACTGCTAGGTTTTTCATGTAGTTGTGTTTATGGAAACTTGGGGACTTGTTGGTGATTGTAGATATTTTATTAGGTTTGGGAAGGCTAGAAACTGATGTGGGTCTGTTCTGAACTTAGGACTTATGTGCTTAGATAATTCAGTGCAGTTCCGTTCCTCTCTGTGTACGTTAAGTACTAGATTTCAGTTCAGAAAGAACCTGGAATATTTGCATTTTTGATTGATGTGTGTTTCTTTTGGAGATGTATTGCTTGTTTTCCCTCTTGATTATAAACTTCAACGAGGAGACATTCTTGGTGGTGGATGGTGTTTGAGATGTGGAAACGCATGTGAGACTATTCATCATGTGCTGATGTCTATATGCGAGAAGGATTTGGGCCCAGTTGGATGGAGTTGGACGAGAACATTTGATGTAGTGCCGTAAGGTGCGACAATGGGGACTTCCTAATATAGTCCAGGCTCATGGACTAGCTCAACCTTATTGACCTATGCTATCCACACTCGCGCGTGGCTTGCGTGTGGGTGTGGCAGCAACACCTGTACCTAAGGGGACAGGTGTCGTTGCCACACCCGCATGTAAGCCCGACGCGCAAGTGTGGTTAGACCCCCCCGTACTAGCTTACTAATGGGGAAATAGAGGTGATAGAGCTGGCTTTTGTTGCTCTTTGGAGTGAATGACAATGTTAATTGAGTAATCAGGAAGGATTATTTGTCCCTCTACTTTCATGTCTTATTAATAGCATCAAGATTATAAGATAATTTGACACTAGCAAATGCAGGACTAATTAAATATAGAAAAGTAACGAAACACGGAAGAGACTCTTAACACTCCTTCTCAAGCTGAGTACATATATATTATACATGTGCAGCTTGTCACAAATAAAGTTCACTCTTGGTCTCCTAAGAGGTTTTGTAAGAATACTACAAGCTGGTGATCTAAAGGGAAATGTTTGCCTCTAATGATCCCCTTCTTCATCTTCTCATGAACAAGTAGCAATCAATCTATGTGTTCTGTTTTCTCATGAAACACCGGATTCTCAGTTGTGTGAATGAAAGCCTTGTTTTCTCCATGCAAACTCATTGGACATTTACGAGGAAAACTAATTTCTGTCAATAGATCTTTAACCCAGATAACACACAAGTTAAATTCGACATGGCTTGATACTCGGACTCAGCTAGAAGTTGCGTTACTTCTTGCTCTTCCAGTAAACTAGATTTCCTATAAGAAACACACAATATCCTTGGTCGATCTTCTGTCTACCAAAGATCCCACCCAATCTGCATTTAAGAAACTTGCAACTCTTGTATGTTCGCTATCTAAATAGAGAACTCATTTGCCTGGACTTTTTTTTAAGATATTTAAGAATCCTCTTCACTGCCTCCATGTGGGATATCCTACGTATTGATAGAAAGTGACTAGCTATACTACTAGAGAATGCAATTTCTGGTCTAGTAATAGTCAAGTGGTACAGTTTTTCTACTAATTTCCTATATTTCTTAATATCTTTTAATGGGTCCCCCTAATCTAGTTGAAGTTTGATCTTTTCATCCATAAGTGAGTCAATGCCCTAAAATTCTAACATCGTGCATTTGTCAACATGTCAAGTACATATTTTCTTTAAGACAAGAGAATTCCCTTCTTTGATCTAGCCACTCTATACCCAGAAAATACTTTAGGGTCCTAAGGTCCTTGGTCAGAAACTGATATGTAGATATTTCTTCAAGTCTCTTATGCCCATACATCATCTCCAATGATCAAAATACCATCAACATATACAATCAGAATGATCCACTTCCACCATCCAGAAATCTGGGTAATTTTTCTGAGTTAGATGAAGACCAAACTATTGAAGTATTGCTATAAAACGCCCGAACTAGGCTTTAGGAGATTGTTTCAAGCCATAAAGAGATTTCTTCTACTTGTAAACCTTCCCGTATTTTCTATGAGCTATAAAACTTAGCAGTGCTCCACGTAAACCTCCTCATCCAAAATACCATTTAGAATAGTATTCTTACCATCTATTTGGTGTAATGGCTAGCGATAGCGAGTAGCAAGTGAACTAATAATGCACACGAATGTCATTTTTGTTATAGGAGAGAAGATGTCAATGTAATATGGTCCATATTTCTGTGAATAACCCTTAACAACTAGTCAAGCATTAAGATGAGCTGGAGTTCCATCTGGATTTACTTTGATTGTGTTAACCCTCTTGCACCCGACATCTCTCTCTCTCCAAGAGGTAAAGGAATAAGATCCTAGGTTTCATTTTATTCTAAAGTTGTCATCTCTTCCTGCATTGTTGCAATCCAACCTGAGATAGATAGTGCTTCTGACACATTCTTAAAAATTAAACAAGAGTCCATAGAAGATATAAAAGAGCGATATGATGATGATAATGAAGAGTAAGAGACATAGTGTGCAATAGAGTATTTAGAAGGACAAGATCTCTTGAAGAGTAAGAGACATAGTGTGCAATAGAGTATTTAGAAGGACAAGATCTCTTACCTTCAAGGAGCAATCAGAAGATCAATAGTAGTGGTAGCACTTGGACAACTTTGACTAACTTGTAAGTCGGGCCCTTAGTTGGAGGTAGACTCTGGCACAGATTTCAGAGTAGTACATAGTTTATGAACATGGACTAGCTCGGCAAACTTAGATGGTAAATCAGCTTGCACATCATGTTCACAATGAGTATCGATAATTGTCTCATGAAAAAGTAAGAAAATCATAATCATCCTGAGTATGTAAGCTTGTATCATAATCATAATCCTAGCTTGGAGGATTCACCTTCAACTGGCGCATAGAGGTCCTTACAATATAGAAGATCCATCATCTTTGCCTTCCATATCATCCAATTGCGATCATTCAAACTGATCATTCAAACGCCGTCGACGGGAGTCTCCATCTCAACACAAGAATATTAGCAACCTTGCTCTGATACCAATGTTGGAAAATTAACAGTACAACAAGACCTTTCCCGTCTTTGTGATGAGATGAGAACAAAAATATAAGAGGAAAAAACAGAGATATAGAGAGATTGCACACACAAGATTTACCGAGATTCAGCTCAAATTGAGCCTACGTCCTCACCCGCCCCTTCTTCACCGATTCCACTATAATCAAATAAAAGCTTACAAAGGGTCTTCTCTCAAGTTGATATAACTTAACTTGAGGATCATTTTTTCTCAAACTCACTTGAGGATTACAATTTTCTCTCAAAACTCACTTGAGAATTACAGGTGGTATGTGGTTCTTCTTCTTGCTTCTTGCTTTCAACATTCACCATCTCCCCTATATTTATAGGGAAGATATGCCTCTTGGGTACACCACATTCATTGCATGGGGAAGTCCAAATACTAGCCCTTCCTTTTTTCAATGCATGGGGAAAGACTATCTATCAATGCATGCATGTAGTCAATCATAAAATCTCCATGGATTAAATCTATATTAATTCATCATGGGGATGGACCCCGGTTCCCATCATTTAACTGATGATAATCTTGCTTTCATAAGCTCCCAAAACTGATCTTCAGATTCCGTTAACTTATTACACACTTGTTTTGCTACTTTCATCAATTTTTGATATCTAATTGCTCAATTTGGAACTTCACTCACAGTGCCATGTCTATCCGAAGCAAATCCAACTTTAACTTCTTCGTCCACCGCTACCAAATACAATAACCTGGAATTGATGTAAGTTGAAAGTGATTTAATATAGAAAACATGTGGCAACATGGGTATTCCTTTTGTTTCTAATTGCAAACAATCACATGACATTGTACGGTGTAAAATTTGATTTTCTGAAATGGGAACTTCATTTGTATTGATAAGAATAACTTATTACAAACTAATGAATCAAAGTTATAATAGAAGCAGAGGGAATACCCTCTTTGTTTAACGTGGGGTCTTTGGTAGAGATATGACACCTCCCTCGATGCTTGTGCCGAGTTTTCTTCCCTTGGACGATCCAATCAAAGTTACAGGCGAGCTTCAGTATGAAGTAGAAGCTTGATTGGGTGAGTTCAATCAACAAAGGCCAAGGGAGTGCTTGAAGCTTCAGTACACAGTAGAAGCTTGATCGGATGAGTTCGATAAACCGAGGCCAAACAAGTGCTTGTGCTTATAGGTCGAAGATGCCAAGAATTCGGGATTCTTGAATGACAAGAAGTCTGATCTCCAAAGACCAAGACTCCATCGACGACGTGCTTAGAACAAGGATGATCTCGAGTCTAAGATGGTCTTGAGTTCTCTATACTTCATCCTCAAAGAGGTTAGGTCCTAAGACCCTTTCTCTATGGCTGCTCATAGCCTTTTATAGAGAAGAAGGAGAGTGTAATCACTCCCTTAAATCATGGGAAGTGACCATTCCCATACTAAGTATGGCCATGAGGAGAATCATGACCAAATCCCTTAAATCGTGGGAAATAACTATTCCCGTGCTGGGTATGGTCATGAGGATAACCAATCCTTTAATTCAAGGGATTTGAACGCTCCCATACTTCAAGTAGGCGGCTGACAGGCTAGGCGAGCTAGCAAGACTGTGCAGGCGAGCTTGGCCTTCAGGCGAGGCTGTGCAGGCAAGCTTGTGCAGGCGAGGCTGGATCATGTTGGCGAGCTCTACAAGCTAGGCTGTGCAGGCAAACTTGTGCAGACAAGGCTGGATCATGCAGGCGAGCTTCAAGCATTAGGAGAGCCCAAGGGGATCATCAGGCGAGCTTGCCTTGTGCAAGCGAGCTTCAAACATGTAGGCGAGCTTCAAGGGTGTAGGAGAGCTTGGGTCATGCAGGCGAGCTTGGTATACGAGGCTGTGCTGGTAAGCCAGCCTCATTCAGTCGAGCTTAAAGCTTGAATCCTTCAGGCGAGCTAAACTCCTTTACAGGCGGTGTTGCTCTTCAGGCAAGCTCTAGAACATGCTACGAAGAACATGTCATAAGTTTCAAACCGTAACTCGGAATTAGACGAATTATGTATGAAAACTGCCTATCTCGACGAGACGGGGCTAACCAAACCTGCAAAGGGGGTTTGCCACATCCGTTTCACTAAATTCCTTACGGTTTGAGAGATATCAGTGTTTTCCTCCTTTTTGCTCTTTCGGGTGAGGTTTTAGCAGTCTTGTTCCGAACTTCTCTGATATGGATCAATTAAAGATAATTTTTATTACCTACAGACATCTTAACCAAAATTTTGCTGTTCAATTTGGAAGAAACATTTACACGAGCTTTTGGATTTGAATCAACAATGAGAGAAAAATTTTAAGATCCTTCTACCAAAGTGTGTCCTCTAATGTGGCAATACTTCTCTTTTTGCATTTCAACTTGAACTAGATCAAAAATAGCAGATGTATAAACATTAGCAGCAAATGACTATAATTTTCTCATACAAGTTTTTAGATATGGAGTAAATTGAGAAACTTTACATTCATCCTCTACTTCATTTCGATGAGCACGTGAAACACATCTATCATAGTGGTGAATCATATGAACAAGAGTCATGCCATAGTTGAGATATTTGTGCAGAATAGAATTTATACTTTCACTCTATTGTGTACTTCTAAGGCTTAAGAAAGTATGACCATTTATGTAGGATGCTGCCCATAAATATGTTTTATCATACATTCTTGTTAGCCATTTTTCTTTGCTACCAAACTTATTAGCAAAAAGTTCTTCCCGTTTGACTTCAAACACTTCAGCAAGTTATTTTCTTGAAATAAGATCTTGAGCAATAGCTCTAACTAAACAATTTCGTATATTGCCATATAACTTCTTTCCTACATGCCAACAACACAACTGGTGCTTTACGTCTAAAAATTTAATAACAATAGCTTCGCGCATGACACTATCACCATCAGTAATGATAGACAGTGGCTCTTTTTGGCACATCGCCATCTTAAATGTCTTCAATAACCAAATATAGCTCTCAGTCATTTCATTCCAAACAACTCCACAACCAAATGTTGTTGCTCTCCTATGGTCATTTAACCCAACAAATGGTAGAAAGGCATGTTGTACTTATTTGTACAATAAGTGCTATCAAATATAAAAACATCGCTAAAAGTTTCATAATCAACTCGTGACTGAGAAGCCATCCAAAACAAATGTGTAAGATGACATTTGCTATCAGTTTACTTCAAATAGAAAAAAAAAATCAACATCTTTATGTTTTCTTTGTTCCATCATATTAATTACAGTTTGTGCATCTCCATCTTCTATCCTAATTCAACATAGTTTCCCCCATTTATTATAGATATCTTTTTTGATAAAACAAACCTTCTCATAACATCCATTCATGTACTCCATAAAATCCATAATTTTATTTTTGGGAATGCTGCACTGTGAAAGAGTATGGATTTCCTCCATTTGCACATCATCAATTCTTTGCTAAGAGCGAAGGAAGGGAACTTCGTCTGGACTGGTCAGTTCATAGTTATGCATATCCTTAAAATTATACACAAATCATCTCTTTGTCCGAGAATCAAAAAATATTTCAAGGAAGCATCACAGTTGCATCTAGATAATGCTCGTTCCCTATATGTTCTGTCAACTCTATCCATTGCTTGATTTCACGCCTTCCTTCTTTGAAGCAGACAAACTTGCGATAATAAATATCACCATTTTCGTCATATTTCACTTTATCCCTTCAAATGCCGAAAGCCTTATACGTGCATATGAATTATAGAACTCATACCAATCATTTTCAGTGACATAAGATTTCAATATTATCTCCTCATATTCCATTACGGATGGGTTTACTCAAACAAAAAAATAGTCACGTCATAGAAACATTTAGCTCACAAATAACAATGACAAATAGAAATAACCATTTTGAAATTATTTTTAGAATTTCTTAACATAAAATAAATTAATTTCTAGTAAACAGTATTTAACGCATTTAATGCTAAATTATGTTAGCCATTTGTCAGAAAATATCCATAGACTTGCATCAGTATAACATCAAAGTAGACATCATGTGTATGGCAATTGATACGAAAGTTAAGATGTTGCATTTTCTCTACTGGAATATTTCACTTTTTTTTTCTAGAATTGCATGGATTTAACTAAGTCTTACCATTTTGCAATGGGTGTTGTCTTCTAACAGTAATGGTATATGATCTGTGGAATTGATAGTGTTCTTCTTATTTTTATGTAGTTGTGACTTCGCTGACATCTCGCCCAAGGCTGTGACGGAAATGTGAACAAGCAACCTTTCGATTAGAGTCATCCCTCAATAAAACTAACAACCTTCAATTATTCATTGCTACTCAAAAGGAAATTCTTTCAATTAATCATAAAAAAGGAGCAAGTGTTTTATGCAAGTACAATCACACTTGTACATTTCCACGTAAAAGGGTGCAGGTACCTCTTCATGCAGGAAAAATTTGCACAGAAGAAATTCAGGAACCAAGCAAATAAGCCCACAGGAATGTAAAAGATGAATTAATAGAAATCAAAAATGTCAAGCTTAAAATACCTTTTCTGGATCTTCATCCAAACACAACTAAAAACCGAAGAAGGCGCATGTGGAGGAGAGCGGGGTCGGGTGGAGTTGTGGTGGTGGCCCTGGGGGTGGAGAATTGGCGCAGCAAGAGAGAGAACGAGGAAAGAGGAAACAGAGAACGATTTTTGAGAGCAACTCCAACGGGGCTGCAAAAATGGATTTTGCAGCCCTGTCGCAGTCCAACCGAGCTGCATCTCCTGCAGCAAAATGCAGCCGGAGGAAATGAGGCTGCATATATGCAGTCTCTCTCTCCTGAATTTACCCTTGGCTGCAAAGCAACTGTCCATTTTTCCTAAATATCAAATTTACCCTTTTTATGATTTATAAACAATTACTTATTACTTCCATATCATTTTTAATAAATAACTAGTAATTTAAAATCAACATAAGTTTATTTCTACTAATTATTTTTAAATAAAAATTTTACAGTTGGAAATGTCATGTCGATACCTTCAAAATGAGACTAATATTGAATAATATTAATTAAAATATAAAATTCCAAGAACCAAGTAATTAAAAATGAAAATGTATTAAAAAATTAGATGGAAGATAAACATACTAATATTCCAAGAACCGCACATTTTTATTTTTTTTCTTCGGTTTTATTTTTAAAGGCTCTTATATATTTCTTATTATCAATTCATTAAAGATAATTAATTTTATTTAATATATGATTATATTATATATTATAATTTTAGTATTAATTTATAATATATTTTACATTTTAAATTAATTCATATAATTTTTTTATTATTTTATATTTTTAAAATCATTTAAATTATTATATAAATAATTATTTAATAATATATATTTTTAAATGGAGTTTCATAAACAGGGGGTGGTTGGAGTGCCTCCCTCTTAAACAGAATATGTATGAGAATATTCTTTGGGGAGGTTGCAAAAATGCAGCCTCCCGTTGGAGTTGCTCTGGAGGGAAGAATTAGGAAAGTATGTAAATAGGTTGGACAAAAATACCCTTCTAATTTTTTTAGACAGTTTTTAAAAAATGCCACTGTTTGGTGGAAAATTTGTAATAAGAAAAATAATGAAAGAATCGTATTTGATTTATTCTCTCTAACTGCTTAGAAAAAGAATGATTACAACCCTCTCAATCTCGATTACAATTGGATTTTCTGATTACAAAAGAGAGGAGAATGATCTGGATTCTCCCCTTTGTTTAATTTTGGGTTCTTCACGGTGGCGATGGAGTGCCTCCCTCGAATGCTCGTGTTGAGTTTGCTCTCCGTTGACGATCCGAACGTCTTGATTCACTGAAACGATATCTTCTCCTCACGATTTGACGTTGTGGAGAACTTGCGTGGCAAGTTTGAAACTCTGAACGAGTTGATAACTCAAAGCGAGTTTAAACTCTTGAAAAAAAGTTGATTTGAACCGAAAGTTCGGTTAATAAGCCAAGAGAATGCTCCAAGAACTTTGTTGCTGCAAGAAGCTCCAAGATGCCAGATCGAAGATCCTCCAAAAAGTCATCCAAAGATCTCCTCCTCGCTGCCAAGCTCCAGGTCAATCCAAGCCAAGAAGATACAACCATTAACTCGGTTGAGTTTCTTCTTATTTATAGGGGATTAAGGGGGTGTAACTACCCCTTAAATCACTCCTAAGTGGGGTGTAACCGCCCTCAAATCATGAGAAACAGTTTTAAAACTGTTCAAGGATTTAAAGGGTGTAATCCCCTCTAAAATCTCTCCATAATGGGGTCTAACCGACCCCATTAAGTGGAGATATGGTTTAAAAAGACTGTTCAGGTTCTGTTTGAACCAGTCAAACGTAAAAAATGCGGGTCTGACTCCCGCGTTTTGATGTTGCAACGCAGGTTCGACTCTGGCGTTTTGATATTGCAACGCAGGGAGGATTTCTGCGTTATGTTGCTGACACACGGGGACGACCTCCGCGTTTTGGTGTGGCAACGCAGGGAGGACTTCTGCGTTATGTTGCTAACACACGGGGAGGACCTCCGCGTTTTGGTGTGGCAATGCAGGGAGGACCTATGCGTTTTATTCCGGGAGCACAACCATGAGCTACGCGTTTTGAATCTGGGATGCATAGGTGAGCTCTGCATCTGGATTTGAAGAGACCATCAATTTATAGTCTCCTTTGCTAGAGCGTTGCAAAGACTATCATCTTGTAATCTTCGTCTTGGCTCCTTAAAAATATGAGAGTTATTAGATTGTAACTCTCAATATTGATTGTGAAGGCTGTTGATTAGAGCTATCATCAATTGTTGTGAAAGTCGTCAGATTGTAACCTTCATCGATCTACGTAAAAATCTTTAAATTGTAGCCTTTTGAAAGTCGTCAGATTGTAACTTCCATCATCGGTGTTTGATGGGGGATCAGCTATCTATTGTGATTTTTAAACAGCCTACAGCCACTAAATGCTAATTTGGGAGCACCGAAGCCATCCTCTTTTTTTTTTTTTGAGATTTTGGGTTATTTTTGTATTAGTCCCTCAAATCTTCAATATTTTCAAATTAGTCCCCAAATCATTGAAATTGCTCTAAGGGACCTCAGAGCAGTTCCAACGGGAAGGCTGCATTTTGCAACCTCCCCAAATAATATTCTCATGCATATTCTGTTTTAGAGGGGGGGACTCCAACCACCCCCCCCCTCTATATGAAACTTCATTTAAAAATATATATTATTAAATAATTATTTATATAATACTTTAAATGATTTTGAAAATATAAAAAACATAAAATGATAACCAAAACTGAATGATTCCAATGATTCCTTGCTCGACATAAGAAGTTAAAAAACAAAGAAGCTCATTTTGCACTTCGAAATACATTGATTGAACATTTGTGGAAAAGACAAGGAAATGAAGTGATATAACTTTTTTAATTGAAGTTTCGATGTATTTCAATATTAGTATGTTTATCTTCCATCTAATTTTCTAATACATTTTCATTTTTAATTACTTGGTTCTTGAAATTTTATATTTCAATTTATATTATTTAATATTAGTCTCATTTTGAAGGTATCGAAAAGACATTTCCAACAGTAAAATTTTTATTTAAAAATAATTAGTAGAAATAAACTTATATTGATTTTAAATTACTAGTTACTAATTAAAAAGGATATAGAAGTAATAAGTAATTGTTTATAAACATAAAAAGTGCAAATTTGATATTTAGAAAAAATGAACAATTGCTTTGCAGCCAACTGTAAATTCAGGAGAGAGACTGCATATATGCAGCCTCATTCCCTCCGGCTGCATTTTGCAGCCGGAGATGCAGCCCGATTGGACTGCAACGGGGCTGCAAAATCCATTTTTGCAGCCCCGTTAGAGTTGCTCTCAGACGGGTCTAAACGGGCTGGGTTTTCAAATGGGCTGGTTGGGATGCTTAAATGTCAGGGGTATAACGGGAAAATTTCCTCTATAAGTTAGACTTGAAAGGAATGTTTCTTTCAGACCAAAGCCGCAAGAAATCTGTTGGTTTGAGGAACTTCTTAGCAATTTCAATGATCTCAGGGGCGAACTTTGCAATATTGAAGATATGAGGGAGGAAGTATCGTTTAGAAGAGGGAATTTTAGCAGGCTGACGTTTTTGAGGACCAAGTATTTTGCTCAAATACTTGACTAACTGCTGCTTCTACGCTCGAGTGATCTGCGGATTCTTTTTTATAGCGAGAGGTAAGTCGTCACCATCCAAATTTTCCCCATTTTTACTATTCCTAATAGTATTTTGCTTTCCTAGTTGCTGATGATGATGACAATTATTATTGACCTCCATCAAACTGACATGTACAAATCCTTTCATTGGGCAAACGCATCGACCGCATGCTTGCCGATAACAACCGCCAGGTGGTTGTTGGTTTGCTCAAATGAACGCTCCAGGCAATTTTACCATCAGCAATCGAAGTCGTCAACGTTTTTTTCCCGAATCACGAGCACAAATCTGTCCTCAAGCCAAACATACGGTTCTTATCTCTGTTTCACCCAAGTTAGGTCTCTACGTAACGGCATTCAGTTTTTCTGCAAATAAGTACCTGGTCTTCACCGTACAACTAAATTCGATAGGATGCATTTACTACTCATACCTGAGTTGGTTCAGAAGGGAGCAAAAACATCTATATTATTAGTGCATTAGTTCCTAAACCCTCTTGTTTCGCTCTGACAATCGAGGAGATAATCCTTGTCGAACAAGCTGTCACGGAACAGTACTCACCGGATAGTTTCTCCACACAAAAGCAACCAAGTAGAATTTATCAACCCAGAAACACAATTCAGAAATACAGCCTTATCACATGGTTAAGCTGCATATATATTGAAACTCGGATGGTTTCAACACGCTTGTCTACTAGCCTTCCTGTTATAACTCCATCTTGAAGAGTCTCGCGTTCCCGAGATGCTGAGCGATATCTGCAATTGATCCAACAACGGAAACTAGAGACACAAGCAGACAGATGCAGCTCATGAGCTGTAAAGCCACCCACTTGCTATTGCCTCTCCTAATCTTAGCTTGGGCAAGGTACATCGTTATAGGATAGTATACTGTCAGTGGCCAAAATCCAAGGGCACCGAGCAAGCCCACAATTGCATTGAAGAAGGGAAGCATCAGGGAAACTACTGTTGTGAGAATCACCAAGGTTGTTCGTACGAGAAGCTTGCATAATGTGAACTTGAAGGACCTTGATTTGGGAAAACATGCTTTAAATGTGTAGACTTTGTTGAAGAAGCCTGAATTCGGCCATTTTGTTGCTAGCCAATGTTCATAGAAGGCAAAAAGTGGTTGTGAAAATACCTGAATCAAGTCAGAAAATCATAGTAAATCGAATTTTATGATCGATTAAGCATTAAGAAAGTATAACAAAAACATAGAAACTAATTGAACTACATATATCAAACTATAAGTATATGTGATACTGGGGGAGATGCCTTTGCAAATACGAAAGCACGAACAATTTAGAGATTGACGTGAAATAATCTCGTCCCTGGATGCATTTGTTATTTGACACTTAATACTGTCACAACGGTTAACAGCACGAAAACAAGATCATGACCACTTAATTTGTGTTCAAATGGAAAGTTGATTAGGTTCTAAATCCTGCCTCGCATATTACTCAAGCTTTCATTCTATTTTAGATGTGAGATCAAAACTTAACTCTAGCATCTACCCCAATTTGAGCCACAAACTCATCATGATATTTACTATAGTGAATCATCTACTCCATATTGATCTAGTTCGGGTTTGACATCATAGTTCGTAGGTAAATGGTCAATGATATACTCGTGCATATCATTTTATGGAGAAAAAAACACTGTTAGGGTATAAACATGATCATAATGAACAAAGAAATATTCTAATTATTTGGGTCTACCATTATAAAGCATATACCAATTTATATATCAGGCTGATTCCATTGTTACCATTTTCATCGTCAACGACAAAAGGTACCGGTCCCAAGGGTAATATTAAAGAACGAAAACTAAAGGTTTAATGCTTCAAGATTCAATCATTGTAGGAAAATAGCTACCAATCTATGTTCAATCGATTTCCTATTGCCATCTTTTGGAATTCTTCCTAATTTCATCTACCTCCCTCAATAATTCATTCATTTTGTCGCCTTATATACTGAATCCAATTTCTGTACTGATTACTAATATAAATGTGCATACAGGCTTATCAAAATACACATGTTTATATATATTATGGAGTAATATACCTGATATGCTCCAATGAGATGTATGAGTACAGCAATATTAGCAATGTCAATAAGCCAAAATGGTTCATAAAATCCAGTAAGAATGTTTCCTGGGGCATCACTCCCAAAGGCAGCATATCCCACCAATCCAAGAAAGATATAGAAGATTGTCGTTCCTCCAATCCCATAAACATTTGCTTTCCTCATTGTTCTGTTTTCAGGTGGTGGAGATTTCAGAGTATCCTGCAAAATCATGTCTTAGTTTGTTTAGAATATAGTTTACTTCTATGTATATGTATACACGGAGTTACTCTAATTATAGATACTGAAGGGGCTGATTATCCCCAGCGAGAATAGGTTAAATTTTACAACGGGTTAATTTCACATAACCCCCCGTACTTGGGGTCACGGTGTGTGGGGGTGGCGTGGGGGCTGAACATAACTCTGCTCCCCCAAATGAAATAACACTGTTAACTTTGATGGCTCATGTGCCAAGCATCACTCGACAGAAAAGGATGAAAATGCTCTCAGTTTATAAAAAATAACCCTTCCCCAAAGGCTATTTTTGCCATTTCCCCATTACTGGCCAACCACGTAAGGGGATTCTGTTGAGAAAACTTCAGAGCTCAGGGGAGTTATGTGAGACAGACAAAGTTCACCACATAGGGGGGGACCTGGGGGGGGGGGGGGGGATGGGGGAGAGTAGATAAAGCGAAGTTCAGCGTGGGTATGTGCAAAGGCCTTCAAACTTGTGTGTGTGTGGGTGTGGGTGGGGGGAGGGGGGGGGGGGGGGTAAATTAATCCTTTAATGAACAAGTCCATCTATGGTAATCAAGAGTTAAATGGTTGGGGTTAATTAGTGAAAGAAGTTCCTCTTTGTCAATAGGAACAAAAATCCAAACTGCAGAACCATCACAAAAATACAAAAGATATTTATCTACTCGATACCGATAACATATCATAAGACATAGCGCTAAGTTTCCATACCTGGATCTCTATTAGAACCATGGCATAGGTGTAGGCAAAAGCAATATTTCCAAGAGCTTGAAAACAATGCCAAACCTTTGTAGCTGCGGAGATATTTCCGCCTGTGTCTACTCCAAGAACGGTTCCTCTGACTTGCTGATGAGCAGAGAATTTTATAGCAGACAAATATAGAGCAATAAAGGAGTATAAAATTGACATCGCGGCTGCAGTGTATGAGAGGATTGAAACCTTTTCCAAGTTAGGAAATTGGGACAATATTACTTCGACCACACCAAACATAATACCATATAGGATTCCAGAAGCCTCACATACAGCATTTTTACCATTCTTGTGATAGCAATGTGACAGCTTAATGGCCCTGATAAGGGGGGAAAAATCTCAAAAACAAAAATTTTAGCGAGAGTAATGTTGTAAAAAGAACAACTTACATCATGCTCATGCAAGCTGTGATGGTATAGCCCACCATAGTTCCCCATAGAATAAGATATTGTACGATTCCACATAGTGAAACATCTTTCTCACCTGCAATTAGAAATGATGGTCTTTGGTAAATGTTTATATTCTCTTGGCTTTCATTTCTAAGAGTGTTAGTTTTTATGGGATTATCTGGCTAATGAAATAAAAAAATTATGTCGACATTTCACCATACTATTCCTGCCAACTGATCTCAAAATGTCATGTAGCAATCCTTTTTTTTCCATTAATCATGTATAATCCTTTTATGTTAGTTCTTGTTGTTAGTGGTGTTGTTAGATCCTCAGCTTTCTCTTGCTTGTTCTCTTATCTGCAGTATTATAAATTGAAACACTAAATGCTGTCATGGCAGAAAACGTAGGTGTAAAATTGTCTTACCAAAAATGCTGATTTGTTGGCTCTAGTAGATATGCATGTTTCTGGATTAACTTGAACAGGTGAGTTCTTTTAGAACCTATCTGTTCTTAAGAGGATTACAAATTGATATCTCACTGAACAGTGGTTAAGTATTTTGTTTGAAGATGCCTTAAAAAGCTTTGAAGGTTTTCGATTTTATCTTGCAGGATTCACTATGTATAGTCATTAGTATCAATAAAATTTGTTATAAAAAACATTTTCCTTGTTATAAAAAGAAACTTCAAACCTATGGCAAGAGTGTGTTTCGGATCTCAACTGTCTCTTTGTGCCTCTTTAAACTCAATGATGGCTCGATTTTTTTGGGGTCATGAGGAGGGAACTCGAAAACTTCATTGGTTAAGCTGGGATGAAATGCGTCAATCCAAGAGAGATGGCAGCATGGGGTTTAGAAATATGGAGGCTTTTAACTCTGTTCGACTTGCTAGGCAAGGTTGGCGTATAATTACAGAACCATTCCCTTCGGCAGCCTGAGTTTTGAAAGTGAGGTACTTTCTGTTTTGCTCTTTCTGGGAGGCGGGTATTCGAAACATCCTTCTTACATTGGGAAAAGTGCTCGTATTGGAAACATCCTTCTTACATTGGGCAAAGTATTCATGGAGCTAGAGGCACGTTAGAAGCCGGTGTATAATGGAGAATAGACAGACGGGAAGGGATCTGCATGTGGAGTGACAATTGGGTGCCTTGTCCATCAGCATTCGAGGTGATTACACCTCCTAATCAAAGTCGAATAACTTTGACTGTGAAGGAGCTCATTGAACCTCTTACACATATATGGAATCTAAGTGCTTTCCGAGAAAATCTGTGGGAGTTGGATGTCCAGCAAATTCTTTAGATTGCTCCTCCAAGTAATCCTAGATGTGATTCACCAGTTTGGCATTATACTAGTACAAGATGCTCCTCAGTAAGGTCTACGTATCGTCTAGAGCTTGATATCAAGCAAAGAGCAGCAATTTCTGGGAATGGAGAAAGTAGCGACAAAGCTTCTGCGCTTCTCAGTAAAATCAAACATTTTCTATGGAGAGTATGGAATCCTATAGTTTTGAATTTGAACCATCATCATGTGCCTATTATTGCTCAGTGCCAACATTGTGAAAGGGAGATTGAATCTATTGAACATGTATTGTGCGTTTGATGAGATGGCCATCGTACTTGGGAAGCAAGTTTTTTTTATCTCCACAATTTTACATTCGCTATGGAGAGAATTTGTCTGACTGGTTATTAGATGTGGAGAGTCACTTGATACTGCCCAATTCGAGCTACGGGGAGTTTGTTGCTATCTTCTTTGCAACAATCGAAATAAGCTTTTGTTTGACGAGAAGGAGACTAATGGGATTTGAGTATGGGGTATTATGGTGATAGATTATCTGAAGGAATGGACACACGCACAAATTGTTCGTGATAACTCACTAGTGGGTATAATTTATAATAAGATGACAAGGTGATCTCCCCCTCCAGTGAATCAAAAAAAAATTAAATGTGGATGGAAGTTTTGAGAGTAGCTTTGGTGTTTTAACTATAGGAGGAGTTATTCGAAATAGTAACGGGGAAGCTCTCATGGCTTTTGTGATGCCAGATGTGGGATGGGTGTCTGCTGAGCACACTGAAGTTATTGCAATCATAAAAGGATTTTGGTTTTCAAGAGATGTTGGGATTCCTATTTCATTTGGGACTCGGGATTGCAAGGGGATTGTTTTGTTATTGCAGAACAATAATTTTGATCTCCATCCTTTGGGTCCTGGCCTAGAAGAAGGGGTGCTATGTGGTTCTTCTCTAATTATTTATGTGTCGCGAAGCAAACAAAATACCACATCAGGTAGCAAGTTTTGGGCGACAATTAAATAATGTGAGTGTTTGGCTCAATTAGTTACCTCAGGAGTTTTCTGCAACCCTTTTTTTATTGAATGCTGAATTAGCTTATTAATATAGTGGTTTCCTCCAATCTGTGGAGGATCTTCATTTCCAAAAAGTAAAAGAAAAAAAGATACTTCAAAACATTCATTTTCAATTTTTTATTTCTACATTTACAAGTGTATGTGGCGTATGGATTTTCTATTTTGACGACCTACATGCCTACTATTAAGGTACGTAGGATTCATTTCTGAAATTGGATGTGCCATAGCTTGCTATTTATGTAATTTAATGATTCCCCTTGTCTTATCACCTAATATTGGAATCACCCTTGTATTATATAAGTGTAAAAGCCTATATTGTAGCAATAGCTATGCTATATTACGAGTCAAAATGTAGAATGTCTACCAAGAAATGCCCTTATAGCATCCATGTAAGTGTAGTTACGCCTTCCTTTGATGGGGTCAGGAGACCGATAACAGTCAGAGAGGAGAATGGAGCAGTAATAGGTAACGAAAGCAAAGAGAACGAGAACAATAGGGCCAATTATCCACCCAAGTTGAGCAATACTCCATGGCAGTGTCAGGACGCCGGTCCCCACTATCGCTGTGATTGCATGTGCCGTAGCAGTCCACACGGTTCCTAAATGATCAATCAAGAAGTAACTTATTAAGATAGATTAAGAACTTAGCACATCCTTTAAGAGTATAGGCATATACTTGCATGATGAGATAAACCATCTATAGTGTATAATTGAAGCTATATTAGACACTTTATATATACTCAAGAAATTTATTTCATTCTCAAGTGGAGATGCTTCCATTTCAAATGGTGTTCTAGAGATGTCATGTAAAATACAAATGAGAAATGAAGCGGGCATAAAGTTTCAAACATGCACATTCTGTTTTAATACTTGGCACATATTTGATGGATTCTTATACACTTACCTTGCATGTAAGATACAGTATTTGGAAAGACTAAAGAATTAATTTCCCTTTTAAAGGGAACATTTAAAAAAAACACTTGCATGGATTTTCCAAATGATTCTTTTTTCTTAAGAAAAGTTATATATTTGAGAAATAAAGAGCTAGATTGTGAATTATCCTTGTAGCACTCTATATATGCAGTATCTAGGTAAATTTAAATAAGATAACATTCATATGGTGCAAGAAAAAAGTTAGATATGTATTAGTGATATCAAATTATACTACTTTTCATTGTTTTTGTGATAGATATATAATAGTGATATAAGATTACATAGCCTGTAGCTAGGGTTAAAACAGCTACGAATACCTGCAAATTATCGACATCCAAATCCAAAGATACGGATATTGGATATTGGACATTAAATATACGGACGCAATTATGGTTATTACTCTTTTATTGTCTGTCGCATATAAATATGTACGCATATTTTTGGATAATTGTATTAATTACACTATTAAAATCATTCTGGCCCTAGATAAGTGAATCAAATCCTAGGTTTTCAGATGTGCGAGTGGGCTTTGATTTGGAAATTTATGCTTTTTTAGACATTCTCTATCATATGCTTTCAAGTCTTTCAGATTTCTCTACTTCCAGTTTGTATAAGGTAGTTTTCCTCCCTACACTTTGTATCCATATTCGATCTTGGCAGACATGGCTATGTGGTTTTTCAACATATCTGCATCTGTATCCATATATGTGATTAATAAATGTATACGGATTTGATAAATGCCATATCAGTCAATATCCAAACCATTTGCACTCGTGATAGCATACCTTTGAATAGACACATGCCTTAGACAGAACCTTAAATAGGAATTATTAACCATTCATTTTATCTGTCATATGTTTCTTTTCTAAAAATTTGTTACTAAAGATAAACTTGAAATTACTTGACTAAAGTTGTCAAAGTGGTTGCATTTCGTATGTGCTTATCACGGTGTACTGTAATTTTATCCAAAACTGGTGCATGATAGCTATTATTGTGCAGGTGTCTTTTTGAACATGTGTTTCTTCGCCTTCCCATTTTTATTTTGGTTCTGGTTGCAGGTTTTATAAACTGAAAGAATAACTATCAAAAACATTATTACTTATCTTGAATTTTTATTAATATTTGGTATAGTTTTCAATTGTATTCAATAAGGTTCGTGCACATCCTCACCACATGAAGGGCTCTTTTATGTACGTACATTTTCCTTGATGAACACTCTGGGAGATATCTTTCAAAGCTTAAGAAATTCAGGTTTCATGTTGAGGGTGTTGATGTGCGGTTGCCTCTTTTCTTTTTCACTTAAACCTTGAGGAACTTGGCCTTGTAATGTTCGAAAATGGGAAGCCCATAGGAGTATAGGACATGTAAGTATGATTCAAGATTTATGTACACTGCTTATTTTGAACTCCTTTTCGTCAACTGATTCGTGTACACTACTTATTTTGAACTCCTTTTCACTAACTAATACAGAGGACACCTTTTGATGAACTATGGAAATACTTACTAATCTCATCTGATAACCAAGAATATGCTGTCATCTCTTTGAACTATGCTAGAGCCTCCCTTTATTAGAAGCGTCCATATACAGGACAAATTGCAATATGTGAATGCTCAACAAAGTTACTGGACCATAATAAATCTCGATTTTTGCAGGTAATAGCAGTTGAATACAATCTCATCACCATGTCATGCTTCGCTGCTTTTTCCCAGTACTCTTCGCCCAATTCTTGGATTGTACAACATAGAAAGATTTCTCCAATGGAAGTTATTTATGTGCTCCAAGATTTACTCTATTTATTGATATTTTTGGCAACTATGTGTTGTCTGAGTATTTCTTCATTCTTGCAGAGTCCATTGAAATTTTTCTAGGAAATTCAAAATCACTGCCAGTTACTCAACTTCTTGATATGCTTTCAAAATCATCTAGTTTTATGTCATCCTCGCCCAGGTCTATTAATATAATTCACTGGTATCAATCTTCACGAGGTAACCTACTGACATCCACGCCATTGTAAACTGGTTCAGGAGGAGGCTATTGGTAGGTAATCAATTGTCGTCGTTGTCAGAGCATCAATCATAAGTCAAAATTTCACTGCAGCAAGAATTTTATCATCCAACTCCTGATGATCCTCCACAAACATGAAAGTCGGCTTTTTTAACTTGGCAAATAGAAGGGGTTCCAATTTGTTCTTAGTCAAGACTGTGAGCATCCGAACGTTCCATGTAATTAGTGAAACTGGTATTACTTTTATCTTCTTGATATTCTAGTTTGTGGTGGTAGTCGTCACCTGATGTTATATTTCTGTTAGGGATCAAAATTAACATGTAGCCTCATTCACTTTCATTCATGGTACTTTACAGCCTAACCAATGGAATCAGAGATTCACGGTTCGATGAATCTCTCGGATCCTATGTGTGCGGACTTGGTCGGCCTGGGTTAAACTTCAAAGTGGAATGCATGTGTTATTCGATATACAAAGCAATGAACCGTTGAGTGATGCATTAGAACCTGCGTAGGAGCCAAGATGGAGTTTTGTTAAAATTTTATTGCATCTAATGAGGATCATCGCGGGTTTGGTCTAGGAAAAACATGAGGTTTAGTTCATTGCGAAGGTGGAACATATTTAAGGAAAATTCTTTTGGATCGGCATCAATCCATGGCTGATTTGGCGAATCCATTTCTATCAGCAGGCTTTCGCAACCTAACCAAACGAGCATGACAAACTAGATAATAAGCGGTCGAGTACCCATGAGTATCAGTTTCACAGAAACTGAGGTTATATTGAGATCAGCGGAATTTTATGTTAGCCGAACGCATCCTATTTAGGCACCAAAATCAGACCACACATGAACAAATTAATGATCAAAGTCTCATGGTCACAGATCAATCCCGAGCAATTGTTGCTCCACTCCATAATCTGAAATTCATATGATATGAATCTTGCACATGCATGTGCGTTTCACAAAGCAAGGATGGGATTTGTGTGTAAATCAGTGCAGACAAGCGAAAAAAAAAAAGGAAGATTAGAATCAAATGCCATAACAAATTAAGGGATTTCATTTTACTCAAACAAACAGCAAACAAAGTGTTGTTATATCAGAAATAGCTAGCTAAATTATATGACTACGATTACATGATGAATTCGTCAGAAATCATCGGAGCTAGGCAACAAATCAAAGGCTCCAAGCTCATACGCCCTTCATCTAGCAGTTGCTAGATACCCTTATTTATCTTCCTGCTAGTAACTCAAGGTAACCTGAAGAAAGATGTTGAGATGGAGAGAATTGTGCTAGAGTGAACTACAAAGGACTAATATTTTTTGCCCCTCAGTCTTCCTCAATTTTTTTTTGTCTCCAATGAAAAATAATAATAATAATAACGCTGAAAACAGGGCATTAAGGAGCTAATTACCTGTTCTAATGCGGTCATCATCTTCCACAACCTGCTCAATTTCCATGGATAAGGATCTTAGAGGGAAAGAGAGTGCGGAGAGAGAGAGGGAGAAAGAGAGCAGTAGTAATTAATTAGTGTTTGAGCCTTTTAATTTGAGGAAGAAGCCAAGGTAATATCTTAAATGCTCATTAAACACTCTAAGCTTGTTAAGGAGCGCATGCATGCAGAAACATCCAAGGATAGGTTGGTAGCGACTGGGAGCGGTGCACACTTGTCACCTCACTCTCCTTCATTTAAGTAAATTAAAGGAGGTCATATTACTGACAGTCAACTCTTCTCTTCTCAATGTTGTCATCCATTAATTAAGCTCTTGCACAATAACTTAAAAAGGCAGCTGACAGCACAAATCATATTGACTTTCAGTTTGAATATGTCGCGTAGGTTGAATAATGTTTTGCATTGTGCACATTTTCTTAGCTTGTTTATGTAGTTATAATCCTCAGTTCTCACCATAGTTTGAGAATTTTGTGCAATGAAGAGGTGTTTCGAAGCCATCTAGGCTCAAATCACACACAAATCATAGATTTAAACGGATTAGAATAAAATCATCACTGTATGAGTCCAGGTCTCGTCCACGAGAAGGACACTTAACTTGTGGGGACGTGTTTAATTTCTGGGCCAACCCCGTGATTTGAGGATTAAAAGGTTACATAAACATTTAGCATGGTAGTGGTCATCTTGACTTTCTTTTAATTAGTCATATCTAGCATTCTTTTTCCCAGTTAAAATTATGATATACAAACATAATTCAGACTTCTAGCCTTTTTTACCATTTTAACCCCCCATGGGAGTTGGTTTTGAATTTAATCTTTGTGTAAATTAAATGTCAAGAAAAAAAAAAATTGGTCGTGTCCTAATTTGGAATATATGTACATCGTTATGTGGAGATAGTTTGGATAGTTTACAAAATTTGTCCCTGTATAGTAGTTCTCCTCTTTAAATGGCATGTTATTTCTCCTTGAAAGGAAGAAAACAGTGCGTAATTATGATATTTCTTGTCGTATATCATTGTGGAACATGTATATTTTCAGAAATCATGTGCGTTTGCATTTGCCAAAAAATCTAACAGTAGAGATCTTTTACAGCTTAAGCTGAAATTAACCGTTGTTTGCAATATTTTTTACACGCAACACTTGTTGCTTTCACGATTCCAACGTATCAAACAGCACACTTTCCACAAATAATAATCACCACTTACGCATTGCACGGACCAATTCAAACCAGTTTCCAAACATCAACAACATCAAAGTTCAGCTTTAAGCAGTTTTACGTGCTTGAGTCTGTCTCCAATATCCGCAACCGAACCAACCGCTGCAAGAACCGACACAATCAACGAAACCACACTCAATGCTTGAAGCACAATCCATTTTCTATCTCCAGTCTTAATCTGAGCCTGCGCTATATACATCGTCACAGGAAAATATACTGTCAAAGGCCAAAAGGCAATAGCGCCAAGCAAACCGAGGATTGCATTGAAGAAAGGGAGGAGCATGGCGATGAGAGTGGTGAAGATCACCAAGAGTGTTCGGAGGAGGAGCATGCAGAGAGTGAAGCGAAAGGAGTGGGATTTCGTGAGAGGAAGGGTGTAGGTCTTGTGGAAGAAAGCAGAGTTTGGCCATTTCTTGGATAGATATTCCTCGTACTTAGCATAAATAGGTTGTGCATAAACCTGAATAAATGAGGAAAAAAAAGAGAAAGAAAAAGAAATGAATTCTACTGCTACTTTCATATTACTTTGATACTACAAGACTGAAATATATTCTAAAAATCAAGACGTAGGAAGAACGTTGCATGCGTATCTTGTAGTGCCAAATATTATGAGCTTATTAGTATAATTATTAGTAGCTACCCTTTGACTAATCCGTTTAATATTTAATTGTCTATTTTCATTTTTGTCACTTTTGTGCAAAGATATAATAAATCATCATTTAGTCATCCGAGTTTACTGGTAATAAAAATGGATTGTTAGGGGGAATAACGAGGAAAATATATTATGCTGAATAAGTGTCAAATCTACCCCACCTATTCCTCGGGTTAATTTATTCCATCAAAGAGAAAGAAGTAAATGCATTAATAAAAGTTTCTCTGAGATAACTAAATTAAGGTACGGCCACTAATATAACTTATTTGGATGGAGTAAAATTTAATCATAATACTAATAAAGGTGTTGCCATTCCCCCAGTGGGATGTACACTAACTTTTAAGGGCTTGTTTGGATTGAGGGGAATGAGGGTGAAGGGAAGTTAGGGGAACCATTCACCTCCATTCACCTTGTTTGGGAACACTTAGGAGGTGAAGTTAATTCACCCTAGTTCCCCTTGGTTCACCCCCTATTAGTATAAAATTTGTTACCCCCCAAATTGGGGTGTAACCAAGGGGAAGGGAACTCCCTTCCCTTCCCTTATCTCAGTTTCCCTTAACTTCCCTTCACCCCCTACAAATCCAAACAGGCCCTTAAGAACTACCTCTCTACTCAAATGAATGACATGAATATAAGCTTGTCCTTATACTAGAGATAATAATATCAAAACAGTATGAAAAATATGGTTTAATTATCATTATGCTTAGAAATATCTAGGTTTGAATCAAGAGCATTCTTAATAACATAAATTTGTTTCAACTCATACCTGAAAAGCACCAACGAGATGTACAAGAACTGCGACATTAGCTATGTCCACCAGCCAAAATGGTTCATAAAATCCTGTCAGAATGTTCCCTGGTGCATCATTTCCAAAGGCTGCATATCCAAAACAACCTAGCGAGATGTAGAAGATCGCTGTGATCCCTATCGCATAAAGGCTCGCTTTCTTCATTGTTTGGTTCTCAGGTGGTGGTGATTTCAATGTGTCCTTCATAAAACGTTCCAAGAAAAAGTTGAATATCATTGCAAGGGTATTGCTACAGTAGAAATTGCTATCCCATCACAACTACAGAAAATTGCAACCACATCACAAATTCAGAGTTTTAATACAGTGGAAGGAACTTAGAAATTGTATCAACAACTAGTTTCAAATTCCACTGGACATACAAACACAAATATGTATAAATGAAAATTTGGAACACGTATATTTAGAAGGAAAAAAACCACTATGTAAAATATCTAGGTTCAGGCCCTCGAGGTAGCTTGGTATTTTATCTGTAAAGGCATGTTATGATTTAGTGGAAGGGAATTTAAGAGAGAAGAGTTATGATATGCTTTAAGGCAATGTTTGTCACAAATTCAACTACACTCTACATATGAATAATTTTAAATGGTAATGAGATACCTGGATCTCAATAAGAAGCATAGCGTAAGTATAAGCAAAAGCTATGTTCCCAAGAGCTTGGAAAGAATGCCAAACTTTTGTTGTTGCAGGAACTCCATTGGCACCTTCAACCTTAACTCCTATGAGAGATCCTTCAACCGAGTGATGAGAAGCAAACTTTCCGATGCTCAAAGATAAAGCAACAATTGAGTAGACGCATGACATTATAGCAGCAATGACCGATATCAGCGTTATTTTCTCAAGATTTGGAAATTGCGAGAGTACAATTTCGACCAAACCAAATATGATCATGTACAGGTTTCCTGAGGCCCTGCAGTGTGCGTCATGTCCCTTGTAATGGAAACAGTTTGAACGGTCTACAGACCTGTATCATTTTGTATACTCAGCGTCCAGTCCTTGTGACATATTGAGTGAGAAATTGCAAGTTTTCGTAATTCATGATATAAACATTAGTTTCTTTGTACGAAAGAGAGAAGGCATGTAAAACTATATCAGTAACTCAAAATAAGTAATCAAGGATCAAGGAACTATACCTAAAATTTCAGGTTGACAGGTTTTGATAGATGATTAGCTCAAAAAAGAGATTTTTAGGGGTTCTAGATTTAACCCTCGAGATCTCCTTGTTTTGATATTCAGGTCATAAATCCTTATATTTTTATATTTTCCCTCAAGCGACATAAGTTCTTTCGAGAAAAATCTTCAAGAAAATTAGTTCTAGTTTATGTACACAGATTCTTCCCTGGAGCTTAACCAAATTTATTTATTGTTCCAGTTTTAATTGAGATAATTTGGAAAAGAGTAATGATGCTTTCTTCAAATGATCAGGCTTATTTGATCATTCTAACTAATTAATAACTAATAAACTCGGATATTTTTTCCAATAAGGACTAAATTAAAGATACCTTAGGAGAATACAAAATTGAGAGTAGAATACCAGGATAAAGAAGATATCACGGGGCTATATATATGTGCAATATTAGTCCTCTTTCTCGCCTCTTGCCAAAGAAGTACGATTAAATGACCTTTTGAATCCTAAAGCTCCAAGCTAAGGTCGAAAAAGAAAATCTAAATTTATGGACCAACAGTCTATATCAAGAAAGGCAGAACAATGTAATTGGTAATCATTAAATTAATAGGTCATTAGGAAACTGAAAAGAAAGATCTTTTTCCTTGTGAGAGTACAAAGAACTCACATCATACTCGTCGAGGCGACGATTACATATCCAATCATAGCCCCCCAGAGCATTGCATACTGCGCAATTGCACATACTAGGACGTCTCTAGGACCTAAAATTCAAATAAGACAGATTCTGCTATAATTCAAGTAGCCAAGACTGTATCATTTGAAAATATTAATAACAATTTCTCATCGATGTAATTAAGATTAGAGATACTAACCTAGGCATGATCTGATGACATCCATGTAAGTGTAGTTCCTCCTCCCCTTAACAGGGTCAGGAGTTCTGTAACAGTCGCAGAGTAAGATGGCAGTGTAATAAGTGATGTAGGCGCATGCAATTAGGAAGAGGGGACCGATGATCCACCCCATTTGAGCTACACTCCACGGCAATGCCAGTACACCCGATCCAATAACCGCTGTGATCGCATGTGTTGTCGCCGTCCATACAGTCCCTTGACCAAAAAAAATTATGAATGAAGGATCAGTGAAGAGTTATGGAAAAAAGTTAAGGGTAAATTACAAGAAACCCCCTCCATGTAAGCCTGTTTTCTCAAGAAAACCCCAATCTGCTAAGCTATCCCCGTGATCTACGATAGATATTAAATACCGCTCTTTTTAAAATATGCATGTGCGAGGATCAAATGTAAATGCCAAAAGGCTTTTATGAAATTTAAACATGGGCTGTGGAATTTAAGTTTAATCGCCTTGCATGCATCACGAGTTTAGCCTAATACTACCTTAAAAGCTAATAATTTTAACAATTACTATAGATCATTTAACTACCATCAAGGGGTATTTTATTTGCATGCGTTAAATGCGCTTGATTTTCAAAGCATGAGTGCGAAGGAAACTCTTCCTATATAGTACATGCTTGCTCCATCATGAATCATGATCAGCATAAATTAGAACTTCTGAATGCTAGCTGCACTTGTCATCAGTCTCAAATAGACTTCAAAGTCCATTTAAAAAACTCACAACTAGCTTTTAAAATGATGGAACCACTAATTTTAGATTCACATTACAGTGAAGCATGGATACTAATGGATCATGGGTCCCTCAAAGATATGCTTGATGATGAAATTACTTTTAATTATGGAATCTATTTTCAGTGATATATCATATATTACTTTTAGCAAAGTGAGGAATAAGTAGGCAAAGGAAAGGCCACAACATTTTGTAGATATATCATATATTACTTTTAGCAAAGTGAAGAATAAGGAAAGTAGGCAAAGGAAAGGCCTCAACATTTTGTAGGCCTACCAAAGAATCCTACTTTGAATACAAAGAATATGATACTTAGTTGTAAATTATTACCATGGAATTTGGATCCTTTCCACCACAAAAATAGTAGATAGACCACTATTTTTAATTCAGCCATTAATTATGTAGTGGGTGACTATGATACATTCTAATTATAATACTCACCGTACCCCGTGTATTGTACTCATACCTAATTTGCACTCAAAGAAAAAAAATCATAATCACCCACAAGATAATCAATGATCGTGATTAAATACTAGCCTCTCCACTACTTTTTTGATAGTGGTGGAGAGGATCCAAATCCATTTGTTAACAGTTAAAAGTTTGATAATTATGGAGGCCACCTCAGTGTTAGGGATCATGGTTGCATCAGTACTCACTTTTTGTAGTGAGGCAATATATGAACTTTATTTGTTCTGTTTAATGATGTCATGAATATAGTTGGCGGAATTGCTAAATAGCCCTTATTTCATAGAAGATATTATCTGGCCTTTGTCCACAAACTAAGTCATGTTATAGTTTTCTTGGCATGACAAAATTCTTATGTGGAATTTTTTAAGCATTGGATCAGAACACAATGAATTTTAGAGGCTTAATTCCATTATGTTCATTAAGTTCCTCAAAAATATTTGTGGATTAAATTCCAGTACGATTCATGTAACATAGAAATTACTAAAAATTCATTTATTTATGCTTCACATGTGGAAAACATAGTTGACCTTGTTTTTCACTTCAAAGATTGTCACTTTACAGTAGTACATAGAGATAAAAAATTAAGTGATACAGCTTTGCTCAAATGCAAAATTCATACCAAAACTGCGTAGAAGATTCTACAAAATTCAATATCAAGCCATATAGGAAGAAAAAAAAGCATCAATTCCATATTACTCTAATGATGGGCAGCCAATAATTCAACTTCTATCTTGGTCTTACTATAAATTTCTAAAATATACTATTTTACCATTTTCCAAGTAAGGAATTTATTGTAGCAAAAATGAAACCTCGAATATAATTGCGTAAATGCAAAGTTTTAGCTTCCAAAATGTGGTAAAAAAGCACGCAGCTCGCTGACATTAAAAATAAGCTCAAATCCTCAACATCAAATTTTTTTAACACTAAAAAAAAAAATTCTATTTAATATGCAATTAATAAAATAGACTTACTTGTGACAATGGCTTTCATTCCACTTAGGCAATTGGTTTGGGTTTATAGAGAAGCGGAAACAAGTTAGCTATATGCAAGTATATGGATGCTTCCTGCTAATTTCGCTTAAAAATCTAATTAAAAAGAGGGGAAAAGGAAGAAGAAGAAGAAGAAGAATAAGAGAAGTCATCAAATTAAAAACCCACCAAAACGACGCTTATAATGCTTGCATATATATATCAGTTTTAATCATGGTATGCATCAAAATTAAGTTAAATAAATTTTAATGATTTAGAATTGCTAATGATTTAACATACCTGTTCTGCTTCGGCCATCATTATCTACAGCCATCTCCATTCTCAACTCTCTCTCTCTGTCTCTGTCTCTGTCTCTCTCTCTCTCTCTCTCACCCGAAGAGGTATGTTATCAATTTATGTACTCTACGCTTTAGTAACACTCATATTAATTATTTGAACCAATCGTTGCTACACCCAGAAAACTACCACACCACTTAGAAATTTGGAACTACACAAGTATGAAATGTGGTGGAGTGGAAGTTGGTGGATTTGGGATGAGAATCCTCTACTTAGTTTTTTTTTTTTTTTTTCCTTAGCGCCGCCATCATGGTTTGTGCACCGAATATTACAAGGTGACCAGCACCAGAACAAAATAGCGCTCGCAACTTCTCATTCATTTCTTGCGAGCGAAGTCCTTTCTGTTAATTTTACTTAAACCCCCCAAACTTTAGGGGTTTTGGACATGGTACCTTCTCTGAATTTTACTTAGGGGGTATAACCTCCGCACCCTAGATCTTAGAAAACTAGCTTCTCACTCCTAGAATAAAAGTCAAACCCCTTTAACCCACTAGATTTGTACTCCTTTGCAATTGTCCCTTCTCTCCACCGCAATATATCATTTGGTGTTGTAAAACTAATAAATTAGAGTAGAGAAAGTAGACAAGAAGTAGAAAGAATTTTATTCCTTAATTTCTCATTGCAAAGTGAGGTAGGAATACCTCTATTTATATACAAACTAATATAATGATACATGAATCATATTAATTACTTTTAGAGAATATCAAGGGGTAATACATGTATCAATCTCTTTGGGAAACTAAATGGACGTCCACATCATTTAATTGTTTCATAACACTCCCCCTTGGATGTCCAACATTACACAAAGAATATGCTCCGTTAAAACCTTACTAAGAAAAAAACCCAATGGGAAAAAAATCCTAGTTAAGGAAAAAGAGTACATTATTCTTGTGTATTAGTTTCTCCTCCTGATTCAAATATCATTTGAAATCTTTCAACCGACGCATTCCAATATTTTTTACCAATTTCTCAAAAGTTACAGTCGGCAATGCCTTGGTGAATAAATCTGTCAGATTATCACTCGATCGAATTTGTTGCACAACGATTTCACCATTCTTTTGCAAATCATGTGTAAAGAAGAATTTTGGTAAAATATGTTTCGTTCTATCTCCTATAATATATCCTCCTTTTAATTGACCTATGCAAGCTGCATTGTCTTCAAACAAAATAGTCGGAGGATTTTCATTTTCAGGAGACAATCCACTATTCTTCTGGATATAGTGGATTATTGATCTTAGCTACATACATTCTCGACTGGCTTTATGAATTACTATTATTTTAGCATGATTCATAGAAGTGGCAGCAATTGATTGCTTCGTAGATCGCCATGAAATAGCGGTATCACCATATGTAAATAGATAACCAATTTGAGACATTGCTTTATGTGGGTCAGATAAATACCCAACATCAGCATATCCAATCAATTCAGGTCGAGAATTATAAGAATAAAATAAGCCAAAATTAATTGTTCCTTGGAGATAGCAAAAAAATATGTTTTATACATTTCCAATGTCGTTTTATAGGAGATGAACTAAATCTTGCTAATAAATTCACAGAAAATGATATATCTGGTCTTGTACAATTAGCAAGATACATTAGTGTACCTATTACACTGAGATATGGTACTTCAGGACCAAGAATCTCTTCATCTTTCTCTTTTGGTCTAAAAGGATCTTTAGCAGGATCAAGTGACCTGACGATCATTAGGGTACTTAATGGATGTGTTTTATCCATATAGAACCGCTTTAATACCTTCTGGATATAAGCAGTTTGGTGAACAAAAATTTCATTTTCTAAATGCTCAATTTGTAAACCAAGACAAAATTTGGTTTTTCCAAAATCTTTGATCTCAAATTCTTTCTTCAAATATTCAATCGCCTTTTGGAGCTCTTCAGTAGTTCCAATCAGATTTAGGTCATCAACATATACAGCAATGATCACAAAATTTGACCCATTCCTTTTTATGAAAATACATGGACATATAGGGTCATTTGTATAACCTTCTTTGACTAAACATTCACTAAGGCGGTTATACCACATTCATCCAGATTGCTTGAGTCCATACAAAGAGTCCATACAAAGATCTTTACAACTTAATGGAGTACATTTCTTTTGGATTTGATTTACATGCTTCAGGCATGCTAAATCCTTCATGAATTTTCATATAGATATCATTATCTAATATTCCATATAAATAAGCAGTGATTACGTCCGTCAGACGCATATCAAGTTTTTTATATACTGCTAAACTCACAAGATATCTAAATATAATTCCATCCATTACTAGAGAATATGTCTCATCATAATCAAATCCCGGTCTTTGTGAAAATCCTTATGCTACAAGTCTTGCTTTATATCTCACAATTTTCTTTTTCTCATTTCTTTTCCTCAAAAATACACATTTATATCCTACTAGCTTTACACCTTCAGGTGTTTGGACTACAGATCCATAAACTTTTCGTTTAGCTAGTGAATCTAATTCAGATTGGATCGCATCTTTCCATTTTGACCAATCATTTTTTCGCTGACATTCATCAACCGATTTGGGTTCATGATCCTCGTCTTCTTCCATAATATCAAGTGCTACATTATATCAAATGTATTATCGACAATTACTTTGGTTCCAACTCTTTCTCGTAATGACAAAATTTATTGAATTTTCTATAGTTTCATTCTCTTCAGGAGTTGGCTCTTCAGGAGCAACCTCTTCAGGAGGTTGAATTTTGTTATTAGCAATATTTTGATCATTCAATCCTCTTTTCTTTCAAGGATTCTTATCTTTGGAACCAAGAGGTCTATCATGCTTTAGGCATGCTTTAGATTCGTTAGCACTTTTAATTTGTCCTTCTGGAATATCAATTTTAATCAGAGCATTTTCTACTGGAATATGTGATTTAGCAATTCTTCTAGAATCACTAAAAGCATCCGGTAATTGATTTACAATTTTATGTAAATGAATAATCCTTTGAACTTCCAGTTTACATTCTTATGTACGAGGATAAAGAAAGTCTAATGATATTTTTCAAGTAATTTCCTTTTTCAGTTGATCTTTATCTCCCCTTAATGTCGGGAAATGTGATTCATCAAAATGACAATCTGTAAATCTTGCAGTAAATAAGTCACATGTTAATGGTTCAACATATTTAATTATAGAAGGTGATTCATACCCAACATATATCCCCAATCTTCTTTGAGGGCCCATTTTAATACGTTGAGGCGGTGCAATAGGAACATATACCGTACAATAAAATTTTTTTAAATAAGAAACATTGGGCTTGTGGCCAAGAATTAATTGTAAGGGAGAATAAGTATGATAACTTGTCGGCCTAATTCTCACAAGTGTTGTTCCATGTAATATAGCATGTCCCCAAGCAGATAGAGGAAGTTTAGACCTCACTAACAATGGTCTTGCAATTAGTTGAAGCCGTTTAATAAATGATTCGGCTAGACCATTTTATGTATGAACATGAGCTACAGGATATTCAACACTTATTCCAATAGATATGCAATAATCATCAAAAGCATGTGATGAATATTCACCAGCATTATCTAAACGAATTTTCTTAATGAGATAATTAGGAAATTGTGCTCACAATTTAATTATCTGAGCAAGCAATCTCGTAAACGCCAAGTTGTGACTAGATAATAAACATACATATGACCATCTTGTTGATACATCAATTAGCATCATAAAATATCTAAATGGTCCACATGGTGGATCTACAGGCCCAGATATATCACCATGAATTCATTCTAGAAATGTAGGGGATTCAATTCCCACTTTTGTTGGTTATGGTCTAACAATTAACTTCTCTTGGGAGCAAACAACACATGAGAATTCAATAGAATTTAGTATTTTTTTTTAATTTTTCAATGAATGGCCATGTGAATTTGCAATTATTCGCCTCATCATTATAGAACCAGGATGTCCAAGGAGATCATGCTAAATCATAAAATCATTGGGATTAGTAGACTTCTAGTCTATAAGGTGATAAATTTCAGCTATACTTATTTTTGTATAATATAAACCAGAAGATAAATAAGGCAGCTTTTCTAATACGCATTTCTTTTCAGAAATTGTATTTGTAATCAATAAGTATTCACTATTTGTCTCATTCATTATCTTGATATGATATCCATTTCAACGGATATCTTTAAAACTTAGCAATTTTTTTTGAGATTTTATCGAGAGTAGTGCATTATTTATGACAATTTTAGTTCCTTCGGGGAGAAATACAGTGGCTCTTTCGGAGCCATCAATCAATTTAGTACTATCACTTATTGTGTAACATTTGTTTCTTCCATTTTCAAATGAGAAAAATACTTCATGTTTTTAAGTATATTGTGCATAGTAGCACTATCAATGAGACAAATATTATCATCACCATTGTTTGATCCCAAATATTTGGCATCCATTTCTTCTTTAGGAAAAAATGATAAAAAAATTACAAACAAAAGTAAATATCAATAAAGTCCATAAATTATAAAATTTATAAATAAAATTATGTAAAAGATGCGAAAATAACAAAATTTAAAATGTCGGGTATTTGTCATGAGATCATTCATAACTTCAGGTTGCTCAAGGAAATTAGCTACATCGAGGTGTGTGATATCATCAAGATCATCATAAATATTATTTTGATCAATGAAATTTGTCTCAACTTTTTTGCATTTCCCTTTTAATGATACCTGATAGAGGTCAACAAGATGTTTTGCCGTTCGACAGATACGGAACCAATGGCCTTCTATTCCACACCGATAGAATATTTCCTTATAATGTTTTTTTCTTCACTTTTATTATCATTCTTGTCCTACTTCTGGGAGTTATTTTGTCTTTTGCCATGGTTATGATTATTGTGATTATAAGGCACATATCTGCCACGACCTCGTCCACGATAACGGCTACGTCCTCGGCCTCTTCCACGACCATGTCCACGCCCACGACCATGATTTTGAGATTGAGTTGCATTCACTTCAGGGAATGGGCTAGCACCAGTAGGTCGGGATTCATGATTTTTCAATAATAATTCATTATTTTGTTCAGCCAAAAGGAGACATAAAATCAATTCAGAGTATTTCTTAAATCCTCTCTCTCGATATTGTTGCTGCATGAGCATATTCGAGGCATGAAAGATGGAGAATATTTTTGAAGATTTGAGAAAACCCTAATCTTGTTGATTAGATAACATGGGCTTATATAGGCCCTACAAACACATCTTACAAATAACCCCCTTAAATATATTAATATGTCAACACTCCTTCTCAAGATGGGCGAAATATATCCACTAAGCTCATCTTGTCACATCCTCTAATCATATCTACTAAGCTAAGTCCCTTAGTCAGACAATTTACTGCCTGGTCTTTAGTTAAAACATGACTTAACTCCAGTAGTCCACTGTCCAACTTCTCTTTAATGAAGAACCTATCGATCTCGATGTGTTTGGTTCTATCATGCTGCACTGGGTTATTGGCGATACTGATGGATGACTTGTTATCACACCACAGTTTCATCTTTGCTCCTTGATCCAGCTTCAGCTCCACCAGCATACCCTTCAACCACAATAACTCCGAAACTCCCAAGGCTATAGCTCTATACTCTGCTTCAGCTGTTGATCTCGCTACCACTGACTGCTTCTTGCTCTTTCATGAGACCAAGTTGCCTCCTACAAAGATACAGTATCTTAAGGTGGACCTCCTGTCATCAGCACAGCTAGCCCAATCCGAGTCACAGTAATCCTCAATGCTCATATGTTCATTTTTCCTAAATATCAGCTCTTTTCCGGAGGCACTCTTCAAATACCTCAGAATCTGGTACACTGCATCCATATGACCCTTCCTCGGATCATGCATGTAACGACTCACCACGCTCACTGCAAAAGAGATATCGGGACGTGTGTGACTCAAATAGATCAACCTGCCCACCAGTCTATGGTATCTGTCACGATCAACTGGTTCTCCAGCCTCAGCATCCAGTTTGAACTTATGGTCAATCGGTGTAGTTGCAGGTTTACACCCTAACATCCATGTCTTTTTGAGAAGATCCAGTGTATACTTCCTCTAGGATAGGACAATCCCCTCCGCTCCTCGAGCTATCTCTATTCCAAGAAAGTATCGAAGCAAACCAAGATCTTTCACCTCGAATTCCTTACCCAGTCTCACTTTGAGTTGGGCAATCTCCTTCTCATCATTCCCTGTAATAATCATATCATCCACATATACCAGAAGCATGGTGATGTGGCCTTCATTCTATCGAAAGAACACGGTATGATCGGCGTTAATCTGCTGGTACCCCATACTTAGCATAGCCCTCCTAAATCTATCGAACCAAGCACGGAGAGACTGCTTTAGTCCATAGAGAGACTTTTTTAATCTGCAGATCTTACCCATTGTCTGATCTGTGTCGAATCCTAGCGGAATTTTCATGTATACCTCTTCCACCAGATCTCCATGAAGAAATACATTCTTCACATATAATTGGTGTAGCTTCTATCCACCATTTACTGCCAGAGAGATCAAGGTCCAAACAGTGCTCATTTTCGTCACCGGTGCAAAAGTCTCATCATAGTCGATATCATATGTCTGACTATACCCTTTTGCCACCATACGAGTCTTGTAGCGCTCAACCTATCCATCTGGATTCTGCTTCACAATGAAGACCCACTTGCATCCAACTGCTCTCTTCCTTTTTGGTAGTTTTACTAATTCCCAAGTACGGCTCTTCTTAAGGACCCCTAGCTCTTTGTGCATAGCGGCTTTCCATTTTGGGTCCTTCTTTGCAACCTACCAATTGTTAGGTATAGTAACAGAGTCTAATGATGCAATGAATGCTCCATGTACAAGGTGGATGTTAGAATATGAAACAAACTGGACAAGATCCCAACCATATCTATCGGGAGGATTTCCCGCATTACTGCAAGTAGTCCTCCGTACAGACATTGGTATGGGAGGAATGATATCACCTTAGGAGGAATCTGGTAGTGGTGTAGGTATCTCAGGAGTCGGGGCAGGCGTTGGTAAGGGACTTGGCACTAGTGGTGGTGTAGGTGTCTCAGGAGTCGGGGCAGGCGTTGGCAAGGGACTTAGCACTAGTGGCACTGTCGGTATTGTTCCTATAATTTTCTTCCCCTTCCTACTATAGGTAAGTAGCTCCCCCTGAACCGTGGGCCTAACACCTCTTGTCTCCTTCTCCTCTTCTTCTTCATTCTCCTGCTCCTCCTCAGCCAATTCTCCCTTCTAAGGAATCGATACAGAAATCGATTTCTCCACATTATTCTCTATATTGTTCACCTGCCTCTCACCATTCTCCCTCTCTCGCCTCATACTTCCAGTATCGGGCGAGTCACCAACGGATGAGGTTGCCTTCCGGGTGTAATATGGCTCGAGTTCTCGAAAGTGCACATCCATGCTCACAAACAGCCTCTTCTCCACCGGGTTCGAGCAAACATATCCCTTCTGAGTAGCAAAATATCCCACAAAGATGTACTTCACCGCTCTAGGGGCAAGCTTCCCGACGGATGGCCTGTTGTCCTTCACAAAGCACACACAGCCAAACACTTTCAGTGGAAGACTCGCACTATTATCTTCCTTCAACGTCTCACACGGAGACTTCCAATCTAGCACTCTCGAGGGCATTCTGTTAATTAGCGCTGCTGCGGTCAACACTGCTACTTATGCTCATCCGACCAAAGGTACTGATGATATACATGCTCTTGCTTCTATGTCTCCCAATAGATCATCATAATAGACAGTCAACTCCGGTGCGTCTCGACATGTGACAGGTAATGCTAGTGAGTTCTCATCATATACTCACCTAGCATCGGCTGATAGTATCCAAACAGCTGATGGTATATTTCAGCCAGTGGTTGGTAAGGGTATAGTCAATTGTACAGGTTCTGTAACTTTATCCAATGTTTTGCATGCTCCTTCCTTTCCAGTCAATCTTTTGTCCATTAGTGCTATCATACTCTAACTAAAATGCATTGTTTCTTTTGACATTCCCAAGGTGATCTTCCAGGAGAAGGGGACAGGTCGGAGACTTGGGACTGGCACATGGAATAGTGAACTATGGTACTTGGATCGTGAAGGGCTGGATTTAGTGCTGGTATCAATCATAGAAAGAACAGGAGTATGATCTGAGATGAGTGCTAAGAGTGAGTTAATGCTTCATCACCAGCGTTTGGGATACTCATCTTTTAGTGTTTTAAATAGGTTGTATCCATCCTTATTTGAGAAAGCAAATAAATAAAAACTTGTGTGCGATGCATGTGAGTTTGGAAAGCTTACTAGAAACTCTTATGTTAGTTCTGATCATAGGAGTTCTCATGCATGGGGGGGGGGGGGGGGGGGGCGGCGGGCAACTGCAGGGGGGGGGGGAGTTCGGCGGGGGTCGGGGTTGAGGGTGGAGGAGGGTGTTGGCGGCTAAGACTCTGATACCATGAAGATTTGAGAAAACCCCAATCTTGTTGATTAGATAACATGAGCTTATATAGGCCCTACAAACACATCTTACAAATAACCCCCTTAAATATATTAATATGTCAACAATTTTTTCTAACATTTCGACATCAGTGACATTTTCTCTACACAATTGCAATTGAGAGGTAATTTTATACATTGTAGAATTATACTCACTAATTGATTTAAAATCTTGTAGTCTTAAGTGAAGCCAGTCATACCGGGCTTTTGAGAGCACGACCAACTTCAGGTGGTCAAACCTTTGCTTTAAATTATTCCACATAGTAAGTGGATCTTTCATAGTTAGATATTCAGTTTGTAATCCTTCATCCAAATGATGGCGAAGGAAAATCATAGCTTTGGCACGGTCTTGATTTGATGTCTCATTTTCTTTCGCAATAGTATTTTCAAGACCCATTGCAGCAAGATATATTTTAATATCTAACATCCAAGATAAGTAGTTCTTTCCAGAAATATCAAAAGGCATAAATTCTTGTTTTGTAAGGTTAGTCATAGTTAAAAAATGAGTTGTATTGGAAAGAGAAATTTTACCTTAAAGGTTTACCCAAAATATGAACACGTGCCCAACAATGAATCTAATAGACTTGAAATGGATTGTTTCAATGGTAGAGTCTCGTGCTGATAACGTATTGTAAAACTAATAAAGTAGAGTAGAGAAAGTAGACAAGAAGTAGAAAGAATTTTATTCCTCAATTTCTCATTACAAAGTGAGTTAGGAATACCTCTATTTATATACAAACTAAGATGATGATACGTGAATCATATTAATTACTCATGAAGAATATCAAGGGGTAATACATGTATCTATCTCTTTAGGAAACTAAATGGATATCCACATCATTTAATTGTTTCATAACATTTAGGCTTTTATGCCCTTCGTTTCTCATTTAATTGCCATCATCATCTCGTCGTACATGATAGACCTCAATGTCATTTCTAATATTGAGTATCTTTCCCATCCTGGTATTTTCAGAGGGCTAATTTCCATAAGCGATGGTATTTTAGGGCTCAATGGAAAGTGTAACATACAAATGGTATATTAGCGCTAGTGTAAAGGGGTATTAGAAGGGGAATTGAGGTTCAAGGGGTTAAAAGGAGTTTGACATTTTTTCCCCTAGGAGTGGAAAGCTTGTTTTCTAAAATGCAGGGGTGGAAACAATGTTACCTTTTATTTACTCTAAAATCCCCGAACTTCGGGATTTCTCACTTAATCTCTCTGAAGTTTAAAGTTTTTCCACCAGACCTTCTGATGTTATTACCTGTTGATGACGAAATGACTAACACGTCCTTCTTAAAAAATAACCCCTAAAACCCCATGAAAATTTTTTTGAGGGTTTATTTTTATCCTTCTCGGTCACACATACTTGACACATTAGCTATCAAATTTCACCTTGTTAGTTTGGGATGTTAAATGAGACGAGTTCAAGGGGTTAAGTGTAATGAACAATTTTAGCATGGTTTTGTGCAAAACCCCTTTAAAGTCCAAGTGAGTTGAGTGAAATTAACCCCTAGTCATATCTAGGTGTTTGCTACATGAAAGAAAAAAGAAATTTGGAGCAATGCATTATTTTTTAGATCTTTCTATTTTGTAGTGATCCAAATTTGAATAACTCTTTTTTTTCCTTTTTTTAGGAATCATTATATAGATAACTTTTAAAATCTTTAAATATTCAGCAGTTACATGCATGTAACCATCAGATAGTTTCTCATTTCGAAACAACACTCTTCGGTTGGTAGGAGTCACATTCATGTGTTCTCTTTGGAGTGATGAACTATAAATGAGTCATTTATAGATGTTTGTTGTACTAAAAAGGATATTAGTTCTGTACATATTTATGAAAAATTGCTTCAAGGTCCCAAAACGTGTGCACTGATATGGCCCAACCCAGGTAGTTTGGCCCATATGCTAAAGCCCTTCAAAATCGAAAAAAATGTGACTGAACCTTAATAAAGCTCATCATACCTGTATTTTAACCCACACACCCAAAAATACCCTTCGCTCTCTCTCCCAACCTCGAAATCCAGATCCAGAGTTGGAGATCGATCGCGGTCGCAATTAAGGTGACTTGATGACGGTTGTGGGGGGATGTTTAGGGGTTTCCCTCCATTATATCTCCTCTTAACCCATTCTTGTGTGAATAGAGTTCATTTAGGGTGGAAGTGCACATTTATGAACTTAGGGTTTATGATCTTAACCCCCCCCTCCTCCTCTTGTCCTAATGTTCCCTTCATTACTCTTCTTAAATCCCTTTTATTTATGACAGAGAAACCTCTAATTTGCATGGTGTCCTCGGGTGAGAAAGAAGTGTTCTCAAGGGTAACATGTTCAACCTCTTTTTTTGAATTCAAGTTTGACATGACTGAGAGGTTGAAGGTTCCATATGACGCGTTATCAATGGTGTATAAATCTAAAAAGAACCATGATCTCAGTTTTGAGATTGAGGATGAGGATGATTTGAAGTATATGGTGGAGCACAACCGTAATATTAGGTGTTTGGATATCCATATCCAAACTACTATAGATGTAGATGTTTCCAAATATCTGAACACTCCGAAGGAACCTCCTGAAACATAAGTTATCTTTAAATTTTTTGAGAAAGTTGTGAATTGTGTGATTAAAATGTGGAGAAATGACTAATATAGAGAACTGTTTCAGGTTAAATGTTATATATGGCTGATATATGTTAACTATTTAGCACGGTTGTTAAGATTTGCGGCATATGTGTTACTTTAGAGATGCAGTAGTTAACTACTAGCCGTCATTGTTATTTTAAGAAAAAATATTTATATTTGTACAACATTATGACTACATTGAATCCACGGTTTATTGATAGCACTCTTGCCGCAAGTTATTTTTAAGAAAGTATTCCTAATCATAATCCCAGTGGTGGCAATATAATGTTATCCGATAATATTATTAACAACACATTAATGATTCTTGTTTGGTAGCCCACTACATTGACTGAAGAGGGTTAACGATTTGAAAGTGTTGATGAATTAAGATTGGCTTTGACATACTATTCTATGGGCAAAATGTTTGATTATGAATTTAAAAAGAACGACCAAAATGTATCTGTGTTTATTGCCGATATAAAGAAACTTATGAGGGCTCATGGATGTTGTTTGCTTCTCCTGTTAAGAATAAAAAGAGACTTTCGATCAAGAAATTTATGAATGAACACACTTGTGAACAGCACGGGCAAAATGCAGATTGTTCAAGGGCATGCCATAAATTTATTGCAACACAGTTGCAACCACTCCTAAAGGTCCGTCCATAAATCTACCCTGTTAATGTGCAAAATGAGTTCCTCACAAACTACGGCCTTAGAATTGATTATAGTAAGATGTGGTGGGGGTAAAGAGAGAGTACAAGGTTAGATGTACTGGGATATATATGAGTCGTATGATCAACTACGATGGTAAAAATTTGAGCTTTATTGTTACAATGTTTTTTAATGTCTTTTGATTATGATAGTTACAAGTTAAGCCTAACAATTAATATGTGAATGTTGCTAAATGATTGTTAACTTACACTAATAGCATGTCAAGGCTATTGTTGTTCATGTTAAGCTACACTCATAACATGTTAAGTTTCATGGTTTACTTATTAAAACATATCGATAACATATTACTTTTTGCAATTTATTTGGTAAATGTTATCAGAAACATGTTAACTTTCACAATTTGCTTGTTAAGTTATATTAATAACATGTTAACTTTCGCAGTTTGCCTGTTAAGTTACACTGATAACATGTTAACTTTTGATGATTGCTTGTTACTTTTCTAAGTATAAGCCCATGGTAAAAGAGACAAATCCAGGAAGCTATGTTCATGTTGAACAGAATGAATGAAGGTTTTCAAGACTCTTTGTTTGTTACGTTGCATGTATCAATGGTTTCTTGAGTAGATACAGACCCCTTCTATTATTGGATGATACCTTTTTGAAGGATCGATATAAAGGTATATTCATTTCCGCCAAAGCATATGATAGGGACCAAGAGATATTTTCCTTAGCGTATTACATATGTGATCTTGAGAATTTGATGAAATGGAAGAGTTCCTCCAAGGTTTATGGTTCATATTTAATAAGAGGGCTGACCCTTACAGTCCTCCCCACCAATTGGTTATAATTTCGAATTTACGCTAAGGTAACATCATAACTATAGCATTTGCCATACTTTTTATTGTCCTAAGTTGGAATTCAACAAGAGAGGCGATGAAAGACCAAATGATATCATTTTTATTCAATATTGATAACTTGATACAAAGTGACGATAATTAAAATGAAAACGATACAAAATTATTCCCCAGCTAAAAGCAATGCCAAATTTATGCACCAGGACTCATCAGCTTGAGACATATGAGCTTGGACTTGAATGCAGAAAGTTTCCTTTCGTGAGCCGCTCAGACTCGTTCTTAAGTCTCCCTCCTAAGTTCTGCTTTAACAGGGGCTGCAGCAGCAATCTCTCTTCGGATTTCATCGGAAGCTTTCATTGTTTTGCAGAAGCTCTTAAAAATTTTGTTACTTTGAAGCACAAGTTCTTTTATAACAGCTATATCTTGAGCCAGTTGAGCCCTCTGCTGAGATAACTCAGCCCTCGATTGAACCATCGCCTCCTGAGCATCACGGATACCGGCAGCCAGACTGCTTATATCTATGTTTACTTGAGTATGCTACTCCTATAAGCTCACTATGAGGGCCTCTTTATCAGACAAACTCTTGCGAAGGGTCTCTTGATGATGTATCTTTGAGTTTGTAGCCAAAGGGAGAGCCTGCTCCACTTCAGATTCCAGATTGGCGTGCTGTAGCTCCCTGAAAGCCGCTAACTCTACTTCCAAAAGGATGATACTCTCCCTGCAGCGTTCGGTCCACAACACATCACCTTCAGCCTTGATTCTGTCCAAACAGCTGGTCAAGAGGGATTCGAAGTCTTTAAAGGAGACATCCCTAAGGCAAACCACATCAACTGTAAGCTTCATCGAGCTTTCCAATTGTTCGGTACGCATCCTTAAGGTTTTCGAGCATGGAGGAGGAGCAACGGGGTACTCCAAGCCTACGAATTCAGTCAGAGCAGATCCAAAAATTGCCCCAGAAACAGATTTTTCCATACCACGTCCTTAGGAATGGAAGGAGTTGATCGAAGATCGAAGTGCTTCATCCTCTCTATCAGCTAAGAGCGCAACAGGTGCAGACTTCATTGCATCCCCCATCAACTTGGCCCTCTTAGAATTTTCGGCTAACGGGCTTCCTTTCGCGAATTCTCCTATCATATTCACCCTCCTCCGCAACAGTAAGGGCCTTCTTCCCTGATGATCTTAATGAGTGAGGTTCAAGGGTGGGAATTAGTTATTTTCACCATGAGGAAGGTGTATTATAAGTGCAAGTGCACAATTAATCAAGAAAAAGTTATCGATCCCACGAGGAAGGTGTATTGTAGGAGAAAATTAGATTCGGTTATGTTTTATGCATGACAATTAGGAGCGATAAAAATTATGATTATGGAGAAATATGAGGAGTGTTGTGAATATGTGCAAAAGTCAATAAATGAGATTTTAGATGATAGAAATGAAGAGTGAGTGTGATAAAAGAATAAATGAAATCATAAGGAAAGAAAAATAAAGAAAATAAAAACCAAGAAATTAATAAGAGAAAATCAAAAACTAATAAAAAATCAAGAAAGAAAAGATGGGTGATTCAATTAAAGATATGAGAAATCTAGAATTGAATCCACTAGTTAATTTTAATTATAAAACATGAACTATTCTCTTTTTATCATATTTTACTTTAGATTTATTAAGCATAGACTATCAATCCATTTAAGGAAAGTATAACCTATCAAATTATCATCTAAGCAAAATTAATATTCATGACAAGAACAACAACTAGATAATAATTCTAGAATTCATAAGCATAACCTATCAAATCACTCAAGATAAGCATAGATTATCAAATTCTTCTTCTACCAATTAGTTCTCTAGTTGATTATCCTATACATGATTATTTTAAGCATAAGACAATAATTCATACAATATAAAGGAAATAAAGCTAATTTCAAGCAATTCTAAGATTCCTACAAGAATTAGTTCCGCATCTTAGAAAATAAAAATAAGGAATGAAATGAAAAGAATAAGAACTAATTACAAAGAAAAGAAATTAGAACAAAGAACTTTACACTATGAACAAGAAATAAATCTAACTAAATTGCAAAAGAAATAAAAATACAAGAAAATAAATCTACTCTATAATTAAAAATGCATAAAATAAAGACAAGAAAATAAATCTACTTTACAAGATATGAATATAAATCTAAACTAACAAGCAATAAGAAAGAAATTACTAAAAAGAAATAAAAAATAAAAGAGAAAAATAAAATAAAAACAAACCTTCAAATTGATCTTCACCTCCATCATCATTATCAAATAAGGAAAAGAAAATTTAAAGTGGTGAAAAAAAAATTCTTTTATTGATTGCAACAAAAAGTTATATTTTTTTGGAAGGTCTTCTCAATTAAGAGTAACCCTCCTCTCCAAATAGAGTTATAAAATTTTTCACACCCTTAACCCCTCACTCTCTACCCCTATTTATAGTAAATATCAATGAATATGAGCCATTGGATCCAAATCTTATCCAAAATAATCAAATTTTAGCCATAGGATTGTAATTGTTTCGTCAGCATTAATGAGGGTATCGATGGGGGCATCGATGGTGTCATCGATGCTGCCATCGATGCTAGCATCGACCCAGGTGCCTCCTTTTGCTATCCACAGATTTCTTCTTTGTTTAGCTTTGGGCTTTTGACTTTTAGGCTTTTGGCTTGATGCTTGTTTTCTTCATTAATATTTCTAGGCTTCTGATGAGAAAAGAGATCTTAGACTTTATTTTTGATTAACCTGCAATTAAAGATAAAAACAATTATTAGTGGTATATTTATTCATATAAAATAGATAATGAGGGTATAAAATTATATTAAAATGTGATTATCGGTGCTTCTTCGAGAATTTCTTTAGTCGCCTTTTCCTCAGAAGGCTCAGCAGCTGGTTGCTCCTTTAGGATCTCTCCAGGTCCGACTGCCTCCTGTTCACAGGATAGATAATCCTCTATTCCCGGCAAACGAGTCTTAGTTGAACCACTCTTTGATTTATATAGTTCTTGGATTTCGTTTATGCATGAGGTGTACATATCATATTCTGGAATCCGAGAAGCCTCATTAAACCAGTCACGAAAATCCTCAATAGTGGAACAGCTATGCAGCGAGTAGGGAAGAGTGAAGTGTGCATGAGTCCCTCCGGCAGAGAAAAAGTACCATGCGCGAGCCCCTTTGTATAAGTTCTCGATTTGAGCCAACTCCGGGTTAGGATTGCCAACATAAAGTTGGTCATATCCAAACTACCTGGCGAATCGAGAAGGCATATAAGGTTCAGTGATGCACTTCTCCCTCAAGCTGAAGACCAGATAACATAATCTGATCATGAGAAGCTATCTGAAGATGCCTTCTTCTAAAGATGAGGAGCCATCAAAAAGTACATTCGTAAAGCTTGTACCCTCCTCTTCAGCCCCGTCGAAATTGGGATAGCAGTAAAAAATTTTGTAATTGTCTCCCTGAGACAAAAGCTGGCAAGCCCTGACTATGTATATATTAGTCCATGTGGCTGACTCTGATCTCTGTACAAAGGGAACAAAAACTCCACTATCTTCAGCAATCCCCGTCATCAACAAAGGGTAATGCACCACAAACCAGGCCACCAAGTAGGTATACGACACTAGTACATGAGGTTGCAGAGTCTTCCGGGCTTTCCTCCCAGCAATAGTTATTTCTTGAACGTCGACAAGCTCGGAGATCAACGCCCGTAAGTCACTCTGCATGTAGCTAACCATAGCAGTGTGGAGACTCACCGATCTCCAATGTGTTGGCCTCTTTGTTTTGATAATGTTTAACAAATAATTTATCGCTAATGTTGTTTGTCTAGTGTTTGTGTATTTCTATTTATTATAGATAAACAACATGTTGGAGGATGGATGGATTGTGCCATATCGATCATATCAAATAGAGGTTGGCGGGATAGTAGTTGAAGCATATGTAATTCTAGTTGAAGATCTAAGTTCAAGCTTCATCCAAGTTTACCAAGTTGAGCTACAATGAAGATCAAGATCAAGCTTGGGTAACATTAGTTTAGGTTTATATTATGTGTGTTAGTACTTTAAGCTCAATCATATATACACACACATTATATTGGTTTCCTTGTGTGTGTGTGTGTGTGTGTGTGTGTGTATACAACACAAGTTTTGTATATGATATATATATAT